>ML986692.1:0-168344 GCA_010094045.1 Lojkania enalia
GGGGAAGGGAAGAGAGACAAGGTAAAAACGTAAGTGAGAGAGGAAGAAGTTTTTGGGCATTGATTTAGCATGTCGGGCATAGCAGATTGATGACAGACAGGTAGGACTTTTGCAAGATGGTGGTATATGTTGTCATTCTTTCCTGTTTGTGTTTGTATATTCATCGTTGTATCTCCATCGCAAAACCCTCCCCTGCTACAAAGTAAAAAAAAAAGAGGAGCGATAGAAACCCGCCACAAAACCCCTGCCAAACAACCCAAAGCACCTACTCCAAAAAAAAAAAAAAAAAAAATTTTTATATATATATATTTTTTATTTAAAACCAGATACCATCCCTGCTCCAGTCGGCCTCTCGTTTCGCAGCGCCAACAGCGCAGATGCATCAAACACATCTATCCGTCCCATCCGACCAAAAACCGCCAACACCAGTCTATTCAAACAGATAAACCAAATCCATCATGCACATCTCCACACACCCACCCAGCCTAAACACACCTGACCAAAGCACGGAAACAGCAGCGAATAGGCTACGCTACACGAAGCCGCATCATCGCTGATTTCTGATTACTGATTGGCCGCTGATGGCGCCATCAATCTAGCCTGCCCATACAAACATATGCTCTAGGTGCGGATTATGTGCTGTACATGCATGTATGCGGTCTAGATCTCGGACGTTACACAAGAGCGCAGCCGTTATCTGGTCGGAGGTGTGGGGTGGTACGTCTCTGTGTTCTGGGATAGTTTATCTGAAGCTCTGGGTCTAGTTGGTGAGGTGGTTGGAGTGGATAGAATAATATATAGGGTATTGGGCATGGGTGATGTGATGGTTGGATGGGTGGATGGGTAGATGGGCATCTGTGGTTCGGAAGACGCGAGTATGGCTTGTTTGTTTGCCCTAGAGTACTAATTGCGTGGACAATTCTCGCTTCCTTCGGTTTATTTATAAGAGAATAATTCCGGACACGAAGGCGTCTCTTGTACACGCTTTGCTGGGTCTATAATAAGCCCTTCTATCCATCTATGAATGTTACGGGCACAGCGTAGATAGGTTTGCGGTAGGCATTTGTGTGTTGGGTTAGGGACGCTTAATATTACCTGCAGCCGACCTATGAAGACTATAGTTGAGGATTAAGAGATTCACGTTTATCGTTGAGTGTCAATATTCAGTTATATCCTATACGATACGTACTTTTTAGTGCATGTTTGCAGGGACACGACTGTATCCGGAGAGCTCGGGTGGAATGTGTATGATAGTAAAGCGAGTTCGGATACAGAGTAGTCGATGGGTTGCATACGATGATTGATGGGCTGTGAAGTTCTTAACCGATAGGTCTTCATCATTCAGTGCGTTGCGTTGCAGCCACACAAGAGCGACTAACAATGGGAAAAAATCCGGGGTTGTGGTTGAAAGGGACGATGCTAGAGTTGCGAAGGTCCAGCTGCGGGGACAAGAGGGGAAAAAAAAAAAAAAAAAAACGGAGAGTTCCGTCCCGTCTCCCTAAATCCGGGCAATCTGGGGGATACGCTCGGGAGCGAGAAAGGCACGGAGCCTTCTGGCGTTAACCTACGTCCGAGATATCAGCGTAAGACGCAGGTAGAGTCGGGCCGGTGGTCTACGCAGCATCTATTCGTCTCGTTACCCAAAGGATCCGTGAAAGCTATAGATAGGAAGAGCGAGTTGATGCGGCCATTGTCGCACTGACTTGACGCCCATAGTAGTCGACAAGCATTCTTCATCGATTTCCGTACTTGTACTTGTTCCTTATCGTTGCGGGCACGGGAATTGGTGCCCAAGTTTTTGTCTAAACGAGGCCGACGTGCGGATCACGGCATGTGAGCGGTAAGAATCGCCCCCGCAAGCCCGGCGGCCTCGTTTCGAATTTCGAGATCTGGAAAGGCTGCAACTAAGTCGGTTGATGCAATCGTCAAGGTCATTCGATGCTCGGCAGGCCTCTTTAGCAATTTCCCTTGCAGCATGCAAGGCCTCGATGAGTCCGTTATTCTTGGCGTAAAATGTGCATGGCGTCGTTTCGATCTTTCTCTTAAAGGAGAGGTTTCAGGCGAAATGAAGAGTCACGTGATGTGATCGCGCTGAGGTCTAGGGAGGCCTAGATAGCGCTGTTGGTTCGATATTTCCTCGAAGGCACTTACCAAACACTGTGACGACAAGGACTCGACAATATCGCTGTTCGTGATGAGGCATCGGCTCAACTGCAGAGCTATGTTGTTTCCGTGGCTTGACCTGGAACGGGCCGTTGGATATTAAGTTTTGAAGGTGCATAAGATTTGATCCAGCCCTTTCATGGGGTCTGCGGCGGCTTCTAGTTGTTGCTTATCATCTGGTCGCTCCTACAAGATTTCTTCCATCTCCGGCACTCAGCTGTATGGTTGGTAGATGAAAGGTTTATCCGATAATCAGATGATCAGATGATATTGATGTGAGCCTTGGAGTAGGAGCAGAGCGTTAATTAGTGTCGGTTCTGGCTGGATGGAGGTCGAGATGTCGTGGCTAGTGACGCAATGGTGGTTCGATAATCACGCTTGAGGAAAGCACGGGCATTTTTTGGAACCCTCAGGTGTTTGCTGACCGCACCTGGTCCTACCGGTATGGTGTTCTTGTGCACTACTGATGTCGCCCGGCCTAGATCCAGAATAGGACCTATGGCAAAGGGAAATGGCGTCGGAGGTTTCATGATTCGCATCTCGCGTGCTCGTCACGATTGGGATGGCTAGGCCCCTGGAGAGCGGGAACCGGGAGCGAAAGAAAGTTATCCCATTAGCCACAGCCCCTTGGATTTGGCACCGGTTGAAGAGTCCACGTATTTAGCATATAGGTAGGAATAATTGGGTAAATAATCGTTCTGCTGGTCGCAGGACAGCCACAACTCTCGGCGTTCCCGAGCCCGCTAGTCTTGTCTTTTATTGCGGGATTATGGCGGAAGGTATGCAGATGCGCTAGGAATGAAGTGATAGGGTCTCGAGATCTAATCAATTCGAGTCGCAACGAGGGTCGGCGAAACGTACGCAAAAGAAGCATCGAAAGAGCAGATGCTCACGCCAAGTATATTGCACTCGTATAGTGTATTCGAGACTGTGAACGGCCCATTTCTTTCTTAATTGCTGCGTGGGGTGCGAACAGGACTGGCTGGTGTTCTTGTGTAATATAGCACTGGCGCATATGAAGAAACGTGGGCTATACAGGAATGGTACCGCCACTAGGGACGCTGTAGGGAGCTAAAGCGGAAGCGGAAGCTATTATCCCGCAACGGTAGACCTTAGCGGTTTGTGTAAGATGCAGGCTAAAGCGTGGCCCGGCCGGGGCGAGGCCCAGCTTGCCTAGCTGAGGCCTATGTGAACAGAGTAAAGTACGAGGAAGGGGTTGGTGTGGTCATTCGATGATCACGACTGGAGGGTATTGTTGTTCGTAGGATTCTGCTCCACGCAGCCCGGGGAAGGCTCCCATTGCCTTCGAGAGCAAAAGGTGATACCTGCATTTAGAATACGGTCGATAAGGGTTAGAGAATTGCTCATAGTGGTGGGCAGGCGGAATGAGCATGGAGGGAGTAATCCTAAAGAAGACACAGGGGGCGGTCGGTCGAGGCGAGGCCTGCAGAAAGTCATCTTACGTCCGTGCCCGGCGAATTGGGTACGCATGCAGCCATCTGCTTGTTCATGTTTTCCACGCGGGGTAGGTAATTACTATTCTAAGGCTAGAATATTTTAGACGATGTTCAAATCCGGGGGTAAAGGAGCGTATACACACTGTATCACGTACAAATGTGCAGCCAGAATTGATTGGGGAAAGTAGGCTCCGCGGTCATACGATATTCACGCTCGGTGAGGTTCTTTGTTAAGGTAAGATGTAAGGCCTAGACCAGTTCATTCACGTTGTTTTTTGCAGCCATGTGCGTCGACGGAAACAAGCTCTTGCCGAGGGAAGGCCGAAGGGTCGGGGTTTCAAAGATATGCCATCTGAGCCAGAGCCAATGTGTTGTTCAAGCATCTCTATTGAGAGAGTTTGTGCTACTATCCTTTTGCCAATAGGTGTAATCTCAGCATTGGGTATGGAGGGTTAAAGACTGTAAAACGGAGATTTGCTGGAAAAGTAAACCGGTGCGAATGAGAAGGGTCAGACGTTGGACGGATATGATACTGCCAATGTGGCTGCCGCTCTTCTTGTACGAGACTCAATCTAAAATCTAATCGGAATCTTTTGCCGGTGTGTAGGGCCGTGGTTCGATAAAGACTATCAGACGTTCACCTGGCAAACGCTCGTCAACGTCATTGTATGGATGCTAGCAGGCAATTACCATTGTCAAGACTCGCGGCAGATGCATGGATTTAGTCTTCTAGTTAACGATCATGCCCATCTTTGGGCCCTCTTTTTGTTGCTTCCCGATGTGGAGGAGGACGGACACATGAAATGGGATGCTATAGATACCTAGGTTGTTCGAGAGAGATAGCTGTGTGGTCACTTCGGAATCAGTGGTCTGCTCCAGACGTAGCTGGACCGGCCGCGGCGAGGGTAGCGTGGATTTATTGCGATCATTCGATGGCTAACCCCCTTGCTTGCGCAATATGTGTTGCGAAATCGGGACGGCGACTGAGATCTCCGGATGTGCAAGGGACAAGGACCGATCGAGGTGGTTCGATGGATGACTAGAGCCCTATCACCTATTTCTATTTTCCCTTGACAAAGTCCCCTAATCAGAGCGCGCGGAATCGATTTCCGGTGGGCGCTGATTCGTGCGGAGCGAGGCATGGCAACAAAGGAGTGTGAAATGATACATGGACACACTCGGCCACAATTTGCCCTTTTGCTCCAACAGCCGACAGTGCACATCAGTCGACTGGGCGGCTATTACTAGCAGTAGCCTCTTTGACGCATTCGGCCTCGTCGAGAGCCCTTTTGGCAGGTCAAGATGCCCAGATAATGGCCTGCATATGGGAAAGGCGAATAATGCGATACCGTCTGTCTGTGACTGCCGGGTCAGTGTCCAGCAGGGGTGGGCTGGTAGGCAGGCGGTGGCTTCGGTTGGTACGACTGAACGGCGCGGGTTTCAGATCTAGAGAGGTAGGCAGCAGGGCTGTGTGGTGTTGAGGCTGGACAATGGTCGTTCGATAGTCACGCTCGGCTAGGTCCGCCGTCAGTGGGCGCGAGCGTGAGCGTGATCGGAAACCTCTCATCCAGTCTCGTCGGATTCTGGCGCCGGAGCAAGAGGAGGGATAAAGGCCTGCGTAAGATATATGGACAGGCTGGTGATGTGTCTGGCGGCCAGCTATTCATCCTATACTCTTGTGCATTCGTCGACCGCCTCGAACTCTCGCTCCAAGCAGACTGACGACTGACAGACGAGCAGGCAGGCAGGCAGGAGAGCAGCTGACAGCGCGTTAGTGGGACGCGCCGCACACAGTGAACGCTGAACGCTGAACAAGACCCCGCTCGCTCTACCTCAGTAGGGGCACTGCAACGGCTGGGCGTTGTGGCGGACGTGTGTTTGTTCGTGAGACTGCCCACTACTACCGCTGTGCGCTCACGCGTGAATTATTTGATGGCTCTTTGATATCACGAGGAAAATAAATCGCGTCCTCGTCCCCGTAGTTTATGTCCTAAGTGCCGCCCCGTCCCCCGTCTCGCGTCTGACCATGGCTCCCGCCCTCGTTGCGCTCACCGCCGCCGCCGACAGGAGCAGCAGCAGCCAAAGCCGGGGCTACTACTACCAGCATCTTCGCCTCTACCACGCATCGCCAGTAGCAGCAGCGGCAGCAGCAGCAGCGCTTCCCCGGGCAAAGGTACGTTTCCCCCGCTCCCACAAAATTAGTACATACTGCTGCCCCTCTCCCCCGTACTCCCCCCCGACAGCACCCCTCTCCGATCCAGATCCGCATTACTGACGCGCCCCTCCCCCCCGACACAGGCTCCTCCTCCTCCCAACCCCCGCAGAGTCGCCCCCGTTATGAACGCCGACGGGGCGTCGACGGCCCCGCAGCCTGTTGCCCTTCACGACGGCGCCGCCGCTGCGACCCCCAACAGCGCTTCCAACAACGACCTGTCGCGCATCCTCGAGGCCCTGCAGGCCATCTACGACCCCGCCTCCAGCAACGACACCCGCCGCCACGCCTCCGACTATCTCGAGACCGCAAAGCAACACCCCGAGGCCCCGCTGCACGGCTACACCCTCGCCCTCAACACCGCGCAGCCCGCGCAGCTCCGCCATTATGGCCTGTCCATGCTCGAGTACTCCATCCGCTACCACTGGGACGACTTCACCGTGCAGCAGGGCGAAGGCTTGCGCAGCTACGTCGTCGAGCTCGCCCAAAACGTTTCCGATGGCGATCCCGTTTACCTGCGGAACAAAATCGCCCAGCTGTGGACCGAGATTGCAAAGCGCTCGTGGGCCGCCGAGTGGATAAATATGGACGAGCAGCTGTGCGCGATGTGGCAGACATCGCTGCACCACCAGGCTGTCGTGCTCTACGTCCTCGAGACCCTCTCCGAGGAAACCTTCAACCGCGAGGATGCCGTCGCCGGCCTCCGCGGCAGCGACCTAGGACGGGCATGCGTCGACGTCTTCACTCCTGCATCCGTTCTCACTGAACACCTCCCCGCCCGTGATAAGGACTTGAACGTGCGGTACGGCGATGAGGGCTGGCTCAAGCGGCTTTGCGATAACTTGGATTGGTGTCTGGCGCAGGACTTTGAAAACGAGAAGCGCGTGCAGTCCAATGCGGTCAGGACTCTGCATACCCTGCGTGCCGCCATGGCCTGGGTGATCCCTAAAGCCATTGTTGCCGTTCAAGTCATTGAGCACGTTTGCAAGGTTCTGGCAGTGCCCGTGGTTCCCCTACAACAGGTAGTGAATACACCAACATTACAGCGATGCCCCTTTGCTAATCTTCCAGTAGGCAGCTCTCGAAGTCCTACAATCTGTCTATGGCCGGCATCACCTCCACGACGACGAATTTGTCGAGCTAGTATGCCCCATGTTCACCCCGAACAGCGTGCAGCTTCTGCGCGGCATCCACGATTGGACGATGTCTGACATGGATGTCAATAATCTGGATGACCAAAAGTACACACTTTGCAAGAAGCTCTCAGAAGTGCGGTCCATCACTAATCTCTTTATCTTCATGCTGACAGCAATAGCTGACGAACAGCCTTGGAATTTATATCGAGCAGAAACCGCAGCACGTCCCGGAAGGAAGTGATCTCCCCGGTATCTTCAGTCTGCTATTCGAGCTCCTTCGCAATCCGAGCCTAGTTGTGTCGATTCCCGTCTTGCATTGCTGGAGCAAGCTTCTCCGATCTCGTGTTGTCCGTGACTCCACTGTCGTCAGCCAGATGGTTGGCGGTCTCTTGCAGACTTGCTGCGAGAGATTGGTCCGATATGAAGCGTTTCCCGAGGATTCTGAGGACGTGACTGTCCTCTTCTTAAACGAAGACATCGACACGCTTCCGGAGAGGCACGCCTTTCTTGGAAATTACCGGCGATTCTGCGTCGACGTAATCGAAGTCCTAGTTCGGGAGACTCCTGTGGAAGCAATGGAGCACATCCTAGGCCAAGCAACCACCTTATTTCGCAATCTCTACAGTAACAGCCCTCTATTCCAACGTAAGATTCGCGGATGATTATTCTCCGTTGTGTTAACCCGTGACAGGACATAACTTCTCTAGGTATTCCACGCCCGTACTTCGTGTAGACGCGCAAGTCACCGTGATTGATGCTGCGCTAAAGGGCTACCTAAAATGGCTCTCCACGCATGGAGACAATCCCCAAGAAGAAGTTAGCGATCCTTCCAGAAAAAAGGAAAAAAAAAAAAAAAAAAAAAAAAAAAGAGTCCCCCCACTGACCCAACTCCACAGGACCGTTTGCGAAATGCCATGGAAGACTCATTCGAACAATGGTGTAGGCAATTATTGATGATGAATTTTGAAGTAGGTCAAACTCGACCCCACTGGAAGAACAATTACTTATCGAGTAATAGGATCCCGAAATTGCGAAGAAAATAATACAACTTATGTCGACTTTCTCAACAAAAGCACTCCCTAACCGACCTGGATTCGCACTAACTTTCCTTGAACATATGCTCACCATCAGGCACGTGGAGGACGATGCCTTCCCGCAGTACTCCGAAACTGTAAAGGAACTTGAGCGCATTTGCAGCTTAGAGATGCAGAAAATAGCAATGAAATTCCCAGACGACTTTATGGTTAGTTTTTCGGGGGCTTCTCAAACAGCCATTGATGCTGACCTTTTTCAGAATGTGTATGATAGTTTAGAGCGCAAGGTTAATGAAATTAACTCCTTACCTACCACCGATGATAAGCAACGATATGCACTTTCTGCTTTCCTTTTCATCATCGTGTAAGTGAGTTTCCACAAGACCTCGACGGCTAATTCTAACACATTGGAAGTCATCGATCTACAACCTTAGATCGTGCTACACAAGAAGAGCGCCTAAAACAAATACTTGATCAAGTCAAGGGAGCATGGCGGAATGAAGATTTCACCAAATCTATATCAACTTTCCAGTCCTTTTGTGGGGCTATTGGAATGGACCGCCTACCGGATTTTCTTTCAACGCATAATTTTAAGGATATACAGGATTGGTCCGCGCAACCGTTGAGTAGCGAAGGCCAGGCATTGCAAGCAATTATTCTCGACAGATCTCAGGTAATGCTCAAAGATGCATCCTGTATAGTGTGAGGCTCACCAACTCTAGCGTCTTCCTCTTCGCCTCACAAAAACCCTGCTCGCTGCTTCGATTGAGAGGTTGCGTGACGGATCGCCAGCCTTCGAAACTGCCGCCTTGCTCTGGGCTGAGGCGATTCCAACTATATTGCCGAACATTCTTCAGCTTGTCAGGTAAGCATTGTCATGCTTCTCTCCAATCTTCCGAATTGTTGACGTCGAGACCTCTCCCATAGCCATGCACAGGCCTTTAACAATATCGAGAGTAATTGGTCCCACCTTCCTCCTGAGTTACAGCATGTTGTCCGTAGAGTATTAACAGACAGGTTCTGGCAAGCTGGCATCTCGACAGAAAGCCGAGATGATTTCTTTGCTAGGGTGAGCGGTTCAAAGTCGACATATGAGGGCTTCGCATCTACCATCCGTGGAACAGTTCGACAGATTCGTGAGAGCTCTTATTACATCCTCTACTCCCTGACTCGCTTTCGTGATTTCTTTTATGGAATTTCAGATCTTCCCGGTCCCCTCAGTCGGGCATTGTTTGCCAACGCTCAGGCTTTGTCGGCTCACCATGTCTCCGTTTTGTTGAGTGTGTCAACCCATCTCATTGAAGGTTGTCCGGCACCACTCAGGCCACAATTCCTGCCATTGATTGTTGAGGGTCTCTTCACGACGCTGACAAGGAAGATCACATCGGAATGGGAATTGATCAACCGACAGGTGGAAGAATCGGGTGACAACGACAATCTCTCAGACGAGATGAAGACAGAAAGTATACTTCGCCAGCTCACGTACTCTTCTGTCTCGCTCGTCGCCGTCATGCTCGATGCGCGACAGGGTTCGTATATCTCCAAGTCTCAGCGCCGTCAGCGCAAACAACTTCTTACCGACGCTCCAGAGTTCGCCCGCCAAGACGGCCCAGCCCAGAAGGACGCCCCGATGTGTGACTTTGTTCTTTCAAATGTCTCCGTCCTCGAACCCATTCTCGTCTTTTGCAATGCGATGATTCGAGTCCGCGACACGAGATCCGTCGTCATCATCCTCCGCGTTCTTCGTTCGTTGCTGCCCCGCTTCCGCGACAAATCCCCAATCCGCGATTTCTTCTGCGACATCATACTCAAGAACGCAATCACCAGCCTCAACGAGCCGTACTTTGTCGACGCGCAAAAGGACATTGCCAGCCTCATCGCTGCCATCCTGCAGCTCGACGACGAGATGCCACGAGCGATCCTGCTCTCGCTGCCAGGAATGGGCGACGTCGCGAGGGTCGACCGGCGGCTCGCAAAACTGAAGAGCGTGAACAAGAATGACGATCGGCTGCAGCGGAGCCTAGTGCTAGATCTACTAAGCCACGTGCGCGGCCAAAGCATCCACGAGCAAGGCAGGATCGCGAGGCCGGTTGCGAAGAAGTCGGCGTTCCAGGAACAATATATGAGCGTCGAGGAGCCGCCGCGGATTGTTAGGGGGGGAAGCCCAGGGTTGGTGGGCGTGGCGGATATGTTTGAGGGGTCATAGTGAGAATTGTCGGAGGGACCTTTTTGGGGGAGGGCAGGGAGAGGGTTGCGCATGCATAGCGGTATAGCGTGTTTTTTACTGGGGTAACAATTTGCTCTCTCTACTAAATTTCCTTAACGTTGAGATGCGGGTGGCATTTTTTGTTTTCTGCCCCTTTCCCTAACATTGAGATATGTGGCGTTTCCCTTTTTTTGTAGGCAAGAGCTTTGAGCATTTGACTCGGGCGTCGGCGAAAGGAAAATTGGTAGTTTTGATGATTGTTGAAAGAAGGAGGGAGCGTATATAAAGCTGACATCCATCATGGAGGTATGTACGACATGTAATCGTGTTAGGATGAAGGAGAGACATCTTTTGGTATGCAATGATGAGTTGCTGTGATGAGTGGGGTGGGGAGGTTAAGCAGCGGTGGGTTCAAGTGATGTGGGAGAGATTGTGGAGAAGCTTTTTACTTTAGGGGTTGTGAGAGGATTGTATTTTTGCGTTATGATTGCTTTGGTAGGTTATGGATGGGGAGATGGGGGATTAGTATGAGTATGAGATGGGAGAGGGGGGATAGGCATTTACGCCTTCATCTCTCTCTCTTTCTTTCTTTCTTTCTTTCTTTCTTTCTTTCCTTCTTTCTTTATATACATGTTGATTTTCTAATGATGGAGTTGTTAATTAGTCAATCTACACGCCACTTTCCTAACCGTCCTAGCTTCAATAAAGATCTAAGGAGTCTCATAGCCGCTCAATCAAAACCCTAATTCCCCAGAACCCCAGCACCCGCCCTTTCTACCGCGCAGGCCTCTCCCCCAAACAATCTACAACCCACACCGCCCTCTTTTTCGTCTGTTGTCTATCCGTCTCCCCCCCATGGTCGTGTAATTAAACGACCGGCTCCAGTCCGCTGCTCGTGTTCGTCTGGCACGAAGCCCGCGCCCGCGCTAAGCGGGTTCTCGTTGCAGCTAACACACGCCTCGATGTTAGCACGCGAAGACACGGAATAGGTCGGTGTTTGCCCGGCCAAGATTACAGAAGATCCAGAAGGGGATGCGGCTGTGGGTGGAGAGCGGGAGGAAGACATTGATGGCCGGGCAGCCGATTTCGGGGGTTTTCGGGGGGGGGAATGCGGTCGCGGTCGTCGCCGTGGTTGGAGAGGAGGGAGACGTGATGAGAATAGATGTCGAGGTTTGGGGGAGCGTGGAGGTTGGTGGTTGGTGATTATGGTTGTAGGTAGAGATTGCTCGGCTGATAAAGCCGCCTATCGTACCCACTATTATAGCGACAAGGAGAGCGTAGGGGAGGATGTGAAGCCTACGTGTTCATTTTAGGAGCGAGGATGCGGCGGTGAGAGTTGGAGGATCTGCTTTGTAGAGGGGCGATGGGTCAGGGCTAGAGTATGTGTATGAAGAGCTCTCGTCCTTTAGCACGGGTTCTTGCGATGTGGAGGATTAGTCTGCAAGATTAAGTTGGGAGGGCTGCTTTGTACGATGAGAAAGGTTTCTATATGTGATTATGTGGTGGTATTGAAAGGCTACTCTCTAGCGAAGCAGACTAATTCGACGTCAGACTCCATCTTTCCTTGTCATTTCTCTAAACGAGTATATGGTGGTCTTCTCAGAAAATCGACGTGCCACATCTGGAAGATATCGTCCATTGTTTATCAATCTTAATGCCCATAGAAAGGTGTGCGGGGCATAGCTTGCTTGATATAATTCTCACCCCATGTTGCGACATCAGACTTAGGAAAAAATACTGCTTAAATCGACCCATATACGTGGGAGACTTCTTGCAAAGATTACTCTTAATCTTTTTCAAAGGGCCCCGAATAATCGTAGCTGAGGTTTGATAGTTGGTGCGAGGACTCAGATGTGTAGTTAGATTTGACTTCCTCGCGCGAGACTCTCCCATTTGAGGTCGAAGAGCGATATTTAATGGAATAATGGTCCACTCGAACGTGACGTTAGACTATCTCGCCGAATATGGAGATGTCAACGTCATGCAGTCAAGGACTATGTATTAGTCGTGCCGCAATATAGGCGATTTGGATGTTTTCTACAGTGTACGTGTTCGATGCGCTGCTTAGTGTATTCGAGGCGAAAGAAGAGGTCACGTGTATTATATTCACTCCTGATAGCTAGTTTATCCCTGCTTCTAGCCAGTTCAGCCTCGACAAGACTCCGCGATTGAAGATAATGCAGACTGGCAAATATGGCCTACGCATATCTTAGAAAAGTCCATGCTTACATTACCGTCAGACAGACTAGAAGCCTACAGCCCGCAGTCAAATAGAAGAATGGTTATCAAATGGACAGGTTGACAGGAGATATCATATATTTTCCTATATGCTAAGCGGCACATGTCGTCTTAGTCATTGAGGTAATCGAAAGTAGGTGTGATGCAAAATGTAGTGCGTGCTCGCGTCAGCAAAGGTGGATCCTACCCCGCCATTGGTTACACAGCTACGAGCTATGTCATCAGTCATGTTTGTCTGTTTTATATGAAGCGATGCGTATCGCAATTGCACATTGTCTTACCCTGCGTCCTTTTCTTTCTATCTAGATCACGAATCGGCAGTCTTCCTCAATCCACGTTCGTTGTCCAGAAAGCAAGACTATCTAGCTTCTTATCTTCGGTCATGGCAACGAACAAGATATCACCGATCCCAATTGTCGATTTCAGAAAGTTTTTGCAGGGCGGAAGCAAGGAGAAAAGGCAGGTGGCCAAAGAGATTGATGATGCGTTTCGGAATGTCGGGTTTGTGTATTTGAAGGGGCATGGGGTCGAAAGAGATATTGTTCGGCAGTGCTTTGAGTGGGTATGTTTGCAGGCTTTATAATTCATTTCTCCAGCAGACAGCGGGCATTTGTATAGAGTTAAGCCGATGTCTCTGCTAACCTCTGTTCGTTTCTCTCGCGAACATTAACTAAGAAGACAGAGTAAGAAATTCTTCGATCTGCCGCTAGAAAAGAAGATGTTGGCGCCGCATCCACCTGGCGGTTCGCATCATCGGGGATACTCGGCACCTGGTCTTGAGAAAGTATCACAGCACCGCTACGATGCCGACGAGATTGCCAAGCTAAGAGAAGTATGCCTTGTAATTTTCTTCCACACATTCCTTGCCACTGACTGTACGCCAGATACCTGACTTCAAAGAATCTTTTGAATCCGGAAATACCATAGATGTCTCGCAGCCAAACATCTGGCCTCCGGAAAATATCCTTCCTGGCTTTCGGGGGTTTATGGAGTCGTTCTTCCCTCTCTGCGCTTCCTTAATCCATCGCATCCTCGACGCTTTGTCCCTCGCCTTATCAGTTCCTTCACCGGGCCTCTCGCCCACCCATTCAGAATCCCTATTCCAGCTCCGCATCTTACACTACCCTTCAATATCCGCCACTGATCTCCTCGGCGGCAAGCGCTCGAGAATCAACGCCCATTCTGATTTCGGGACTCTCACACTCCTATTCCAAGATGCCGTCGGCGGCCTTGAAGTCGAGGATCCCAATCAATCAGGAGTATTTAGACCCGTGCCTCCAATCGAGGATGCAGTGCTAGTAAATATTGGAGACTTGATGGCGAGATGGTCAAATGATCGGTGGCGCTCCACCGTGCATCGCGTAGGTATTCCACCAGTTGTCCCACATAGGCATAATGGGGAAGAGAGAGAGGGAGAGGTGATTGTACCTGATAGATATAGTATACCATTCTTCGCAACAGCGAATATGGATGCCGTTATTGATGCGTTGCCCGGATGTTGGAATGAGGTGAATCCGAAGAAGTATGAGCCGGTTACCGCGTGGAGCTATGTGCAGATGAGAATGGCGGCTTTGTATGAGTCTTGAAAAGATACGAGTAGCGATAAACAGTCATGAACCATAAAAACTTAATGAATTTGACGTGATGACACTTTCGTATTCGTCTAGACTCTCGATAACTTTGAGCTTTCAGGAGCAATCGTTGGCAATTGGGGTTCGGATACAGCAACAAAAGACCGGCTTTGGAATGAATTGATGAAAGATGTGAAGCCACGAGATACGTTCCAGGAGAGATAGTGACGATAGCATGGAAGCGCGCACACAATAACTGCGATAGTCGGCTCAAGGATGGCCCAAAGGCTATCCTTGTCGAGGAACTCAGGCTTCATCTCTGCAGTATATACGGTGCGTAGGATATCAAAAGCTATGTCCACTAAGACGAGACTGAATACTAGCGCTAAGCCGACCTTTTGAGAGGTTCGCATCAGCATTCCTTTTAGCATTGCAATTGGCAATATCATGACTGAATCAGGGTTAGCTCGGAGCATCTAGGACAGCACCTTCGATAAGGCAGTCTACTTACGAAGCAGATCTCCAACAACGTTCAATACGCACCAAGTAGTAAGTACGTTTATGAGTCGCTGTCTGGAATAATTTAATTGGCATGCTTCTAGAAAACAATTAGCCCAATTCTACATGAGAATCCCCTCCTGGTAGCCTTTACCTCTATTAACAGAATCGCGAGGTGAGCCACAATGCCAAAACATTGCTAGGAAGCTTGCGAGGAAGCTGAGTACAGTATATATAGCCGTGAGTCCCCAGGCCATCCGGAATCTCCTCGAATACTCGAAGATATTCCAGTACAAAGCAAGGAAACTTGCTTTCACCGAATATATGACGCAAAAGACCATTAGCCCATTCACCAAACTCAACTTGAAATCCAGAGTCGCGTCTCGACCGCTTGGCATGTGATCGCTCTGACCCATTGCGTATAGCTGGGCATTGTACTCAATGGGCATGAATATTTGGAACGTGATGGTGAATACGAGGAGGAATAGTACTGCTATGCCGTTGAGATAGTCGTCCCATCCGAATCGCCTATTCTTGTGCCAATGGATCCAGAACCGTCCAGCTGTTAGCAAGATACCGACAATAGTCATCGTCCATGCGATGGCCTTCGAAATCACGAGTTAGTTTGCAACGCTCAAAATACTACGGAAGCTTCAGCGTGTTTGACATACATTGAGTCCCTTAATTGGTATCATGCGCATCTTTGTCAGACAAATTCCAAATCCAGAGGTTGTAAGATTCCTAGGTTCGCGGGCGCGATCATCTTGAGACGTGCTGCGAAGGGGCTCCTTATAGGTATCCTACCTTGCACCAATTTCGGGGTCTCCTTTACCTTGTGATCAAGGGTTGTATAGTATTACTGATGCAGGTCTCAGTCCTACAGGCAATCCCATGTTTATTATTGGGCGATCCCAGCTCCATTACACGGCATATTCAATTTCGTAGGAATCACGCTTTACCACATAGACATCAGACCCACCAATAAGCTACTCCGCGAGCCAAAATGAACGGCGACCCAAGAACCGTAGATCGCGACACCCCTGGACCCAAACCGTAACTTTGTACCAATAATACTTCTATAGACACGTTCCCGCCCTTGCGGTATCGGGATTCCAAGGGGCGGGTATGCACCTTCGCCGCATTGGTTTCCGGGATCCTCCCGGTTAAAAGATTTCGGTGTCCGACTAGCAGCTGAAACTCGAACAAGCTATATATGCACCGACAGTGGAGTGACTTTTATAGGTCTGCTCGGCATACCAAATCTGTTTCAATCAGACAGATTGGCTTCTGTCTGTATTGTGACCCAAGTTTTGGTCATACTTCTTCCTACCATCAACTCCAGGTGCAATGTCTGTCATGGGGTGCATGGTTGAATTGAGGATTCCGTTAAACGCCCTACATTCAGCATGAATTGGTGCGGTGCTGTGGACTCAACAAACAATTTGAGCGATACAATAGGAGTACGATACAGAACACGATTAAGTGCTATCTCTCTCCCGGCCAAACTCCTGTATTGCTGTGCCACAGTTATTTAGCGATTTATTTAGCTCCACCTATCAGGTTCTATTCGATGATCTCTAGTTGTTATTCCTTATTGGCCTGGGTCTGCTCAATCATGCTGGAGTGTTAATCAACTAACTTTATCGTATATATCGTATACCACCACAACCAGCAGATACCTCTACGTTTAGAGAATGCCAGAAACATGGTCTCTGAAACGCTTTATCAATTCATTAAATGTATCGTTACTCTTTTCTTACGGCCAATCATGTTTGAGAATCTGTGTGTGAACATCCACTTAGTCGACGGTTTGTTGAGCAGCAGCCCCACCTAACTTCATCGTCCCATAACGGTATGGACAGAAAATAACCATTTTCATGCGCAGAACGCACAGAATTCTATCCTCACCGATAACCGAAATACCTATTTTGATATATGTACCTCAAAAATTCGTGTTGACTTCATCCAAATCATTTTCTTTCCACTTCCAAACAGAGCAATATTGCACTCCCAGGTCCCCTCAAAAATTGATTTCACTAAGCCACCGTTCTACAGAATATCATGACAGGGCCGCAGTGGTATCAGAAAATAGAGGAAGGTGCTACGATGATCATTCGAGAGTTTACTCCACTCCCAAGTGTCCGTCCAAAGTACGTGCAACAATACGGTATGAAGCAGCAGCATTAATAAATCTAGATTCGGCTACCCCAGCATCGAAGTGTGCGTCGGCAAGCACAGGCCCAAGATCTTCCCAGTCCCTAAAAACCTCGTAATCCCACGCTCGGGTTTCTTTTCCAAAACAGTAACCCACGAGTGGTACAATAAGATTATCGAGTTGCCGGATCACCAGCCTGATATTTTTGATCTCTACCTCCAGCTTCTGTACACGGGCAAGGTACCTCGCATCGAAGATCCACTTGTGGAGCGCGAGGACCCAGATGACGATGGTGGCGGCGATGACGAGAAGATTGAGTTAGAGAAGCATCTCAACAAGGCTACTCACATAGTCCAAGAATTTGAGGCAAGTTTATTTGCCCAGCTACACGAGTTATACGCACTTTGCGAGAAGATGGAGGATGAAGAGGCCAAAGATCTCGTTATGCGTGAAATGGCAGCGCTACGCAGCGTAGAGTTGATAGAGATGGGAAGGGAATTGAGCAGATGGTATTTAGATGCACAGGATCATCAGAATCCGGCCCCCCAGAATTTGGTTTCCCAGTTTCTATATCAGCAGTTTCCGGGTTCTCAGATCCCGGGTCCCCAGATTCCAGATCCCCAGATTCCAGGTCCTCAGATCGCATTCCGGGTCCGCAGTGATCGCAGCTCCTCTCCGTTTGGAAGGATTTAAGTTTGTCTAGCGCATATCCGTCTTTCACATATCTTGGCCCGACACAGATGTGGCTCGGCAAAAGGAAGACTTGAAAGATCGAAGGGCTACTGAAAGCCCCTAAACTACCATAAGATTACTACAGGGAGCTACCACCTCTCTAAGTCCTAGACCCTTAAACGTGGTCTTCTATGGTTGCTTTTCGTCGTAAGAAATCATCAAGCTAATCGGATACGCAATATCAGCACCAAAAACTTTCCTTAGTAGCTTAGATAATAAACGATACTAGCGAGGCAGGAAATTGGATCTAGAGCGAGATTGTAACATCCTGCAGGAAGTGTAGGCAAGGGAGGGAATTCGCAACCGAACATGATAAGGATGTGGTCTAGAAACCTACCTGAATGAACGTTATTGGGTTAGATTGCAACCATTGTGGGATAATCTAATCCGGAACAGATTAGCCTCTGTTCGAATGAGCAACTGGGAGTGGCTTAGACGGCACCCAAGGTCGTATTTGACGTGTTCTTGATAAGCCACGCCAAAATCTATACCCTTCTTAACTTAGGCCTTAGCCCCACTACTTTAACCGGATGCGACGCACTAGCACAACCTTTTATTAACTACCATCGCAAAACCTCACAAGACGCTTGTAATCCAGTCGTTCCTTTGTGTTTTTAAGTCACATTATTCAGCTTTTATTTGATTCAGTAGAGAAAGAAGCTGATTGGGTTCACATCCAGAATTATGGAGGAGGAAGTAGACTTGGTTATTGTCGGCGCTGGTATGTTCAACCACGATAAGCTTTACGTAGCCGTAAACACCCTATTCTATTTCATTCCTGGTGACGAAGTGTCGAATGCCTCATTCAAACTACCAATCTTGACCAAATACTCCTCCTTCGCGATGTGGACCCTCTAACCTATCGCGATGGGGCAAAAGTCACTTCATGTAACAGCGGCTCTTCTTTTTCACACTCTCTCCACCTCCCCTCTATCTACTTGCTCGTATTTCTCATCATTCTCATCCCTTAGGCCTATATGGTATCTCTGCTGCAATGATCTATCACCGTCTCCATCCGACAGCCCGTATACTTCTCCTAGAAGCAGCACCCCAAATCGGCGGCCCATGGGCACCACATCGCATTTTCCCAGGTTTAAAATCGAATAACCTCTGGGGAACATACCAGTCCCCAGATTATCCGATGGACAAACAGAAATTTGGGGTCAAGCAAGGCGAGCATGTGCCCGCAGAAAAGATGTTAGAATATCTTGGCGCGATGATCGTTGAAAACGGTCTTGCAGATTTTGTACGTGTGGACACGAAAGTAGAAGTTGTGGAGCAAGTTGAAGGTGGCTGGAAGCTACTATCTAAATCGACAGCATCGGGTGCGAACGAATCACAGTTGCCCTTTTCTATCCGGACGGCCAAACTCATTCTATCAACTGGGCTAACGAATAAACCATACATGCCTGAATACTCAGCATCGCCGGAATTCACTCCGATTGTTTGCCATTCGAATGACTTTGCCCAACACTACTCTAATATTGTCAAACCAAGCTCTCACACCCTTATCATTGGTGCGGGAAAATCCGCATGGGACGTCTGCTACGCCTGTGCCACGGCCCCAGATTCAATCGCCACCATGCTCATCCGTCCTTCAGGCAATGGCCCAGTGTGGATGTCACCCTCGCACGTTACACCTCTCAAGCTTTGGCTCGAGAAACTCGTCTTCACACGCTTCTTCGGCTTCATGTCGCCATGTCCCTGGGCAGAAAGCTCTGGCTTCGAAGGCTGGATCCGGTACTTGCTCCACAAGACCTGGCTCGGGCGAAAGATTGTCAAGGCTTTCTGGCAAGTGCTGGGAGACGATGTGGTGGAGTTGAATAAGCTGAATGAGCATTCTGAGACGAAGAAACTAAGACCTTGGCGCGGTGCTTTTGAGATTGGAAATGCGTTGAGTATCCACAATTATCCGACTAGTTTCTTTAACTTGGTTAGAGAAGGGAAGATTAAGATTGTGATTGATGAAGTCGAAGCCTTCGGTGACGGGAAAGAAATACTTTTAAAGAGTGGAGAAAAGATGGAAGCTGATGCCGTAGTCTATGCAACGGGTTGGACGCATAGTGGATCGATTCAGTTCAAACCCGCAGGCCTAGAAAAAGACCTAGGTCTAGCGGGCTTAAATCCACCAACTGAAACCGAGGAGATCGCTCTTATAGAGAAAGTTGAGAGAGATCTCTACACGAATTTCCCTTTCCTCAAGGAACGGGATTCGAGCAGACTCTATCATCCAGACCCCACTTGCAGGCTGACTGAGACCGCGGATAGCGGCGCTGACCAGCAACCCTACCGCCTCTATCGCTTCCTTGTCCCGCAGTCTGATTTTGCTCGCCGATCCATTGGATTCGCTGGCGCGCTCATGACACTCGGGACTGCACCATGCGCTTATCTGCAAGCGCTCTGGCTAGCTGCGTACTTTGAGGGCAAAGTCCCCTTACCTGATACTTCCACTGCAGCCTCAGCCGACCTCGTCAAATACGAGGTGTACCGCGACACGCAGTACTGTGCGCTTCGGAATGCTATGGGATATGGAAATCAGTATCCGGACCTTGTGTTCGATTCTCTACCATACTTTGACTTGCTTATGCGAGACTTAGGGTTTGAGGGGAAGAGGAAGGGGAAATTATTGGGAGTGAGGAGATGGGGAGCTGAGTGTTTTTCAAGCTACGGACCAGAAGATTACGTAGGATTGGTTGACGAATGGGAGAACAGAGACAAGGAAAGTGGGGAAGGGAAGAAGCATGTTTAGGAGGTCGTGGACACAGTTGGACATTTCAATGGAGCCTCCTTGATGGCAATATCCAAGTTTAGCCCTATTATATACATGCAATTCGCCAGGCTCTTCTATTCAATCTGAGTCCTAAACCTCGCTATCTTAAAACTGCCGTTGAAAATCCTTTTCTTAGTGCAATTGTTCACTGGAAGTAAGCTGTGGAATTTCAAGCAAGTACGTAAGGTTATATATATCGCGCACGATCCCTATTATGGATTAGCCTGATATCATGTGATACCTGGAACAGATAGTATAAATAGCCTTGATCCTCCATAGATATCAATCAACACCGTCTTTCCTCCTCATCTGCCCTGATACTTTACAAAGTACACATAGCTTGTATCTCATATATCATTTCATCTTCGTGGGAGTCGACTCGGACTTACTCCGTTTCGCGATAAGTTGGCCGCTCGAGCTATGGGTTCGCACACCGTCTCTTCTGCGTCTCGTTCCGGTTTAACAGGTTTCGTAGAATATTTGAGAAAAACTCCTTCGGCCAATCCTGGAACGTTTCGAACCAATCCTCTTTTGCATAACAGGAATATGGATCAATGGGGGAATCAGCCGGCCCTGTTTCTATCCAATGTTCCACCACAAATGATACTGACGACTTCTTTGTTCGGTGTGCCAAACTTTCCACCAGGTCCCTCGCACGAAATGCCGTCCATCATTGCCTAGAGGAATTTATTTCCCGCGAAAATGTGGAGCCGTGTAAGGCCATTGCATTCGTTGCTAAAGTGGAAAGCTCCATTCTACAATAGTATATTTCCAGTATATAGTAGATGAAGGTATTTTCCGATCATCACCGGCTCATCTTCGGGAAGCTCGATGATGCGATCTTCAGATTCCTTCAAGCCTACATAGAGCGACCTCTTGAAGAATTCCATGCTGCCAATTATATACTTGTGGACCATGAATGCCCCTTACAGGTCTCTTAACCTACAAGTATCTTCAACTTTTTTTTGAAGCTAGTCATTGATTGAGGATGTTCAGCAAACTTGTGTTGCATTTCACATAATGACTTTGTCCATGGCTACAATAGTCCCTTTTGGGCCGTCCATTATCTATAGCTTAATCCTATGGTTCTGCGGTACGTTCGTGTTAGCAGCCGTCCACGGGCGTTACTACTAAATTTTGGTAAAGCGTGGGGTTGCCAGTTTTCAGAGTGAGAGGTTTTGGCGAGGGTACAAGTGCAGTTATCGAGTCACGTAGCTGCCCCTTCACCATGGCCTATGCGTCTAGATTGGCCTGGCGCAATTCTACAGCCACTTTCCGACTAATACTTGCGAGATTAGGGGCTTATCAAAGTTGTTATCCAAGAGAAGTAAACGGGCTGAATAAAAGCCAACAATTTCAAACTGTCTGTATAGCACCGTATATCCCAAGAATAATGTCTATTAAAACTGTGAATATTGGAAATTGTGAGCATATAACACTAGCAGTAAATGCATTTCATGGTAGTTACTTGCAATGAAGAAGGTAGGAGCTGAATTCCCCGCAATATTCCAGGACAGTACGTACGAATTGGGAGAATCGTGACAGGTAGGAATGGGCGAGGGAATAGATGCGTAGAAATTTGTATCCTAGATATTCTAGGGTCCGAATGAGATTTAGAAAAGTTATCAGAGTAGCCTGCTAGTAAAATATGGTTATGGTCGCTTATTCTGCTCATATTTTCCCTGCTACAGAACGTACGGACCGTACTAAATTCGAAATATATGCCAGCTTGCCACTCTTTTAAGATAGATAACATTCCTCAGAACAAGCTATTCCTTTTGCTTCCGAAATAAAAGATTTCCTAGAATGCCGGGCCTTCGACAACTATGCCAGTACTTGTATTGCATAAACTCCAGTGGTCCAAAAATGAAGCCTTTAGATATCCTATCTTGAAGGACTCCAAAGTTGCACGATTTTTTCACTCAAGCTCGAGGTGTGAGCCCCGGTTATGAAGGAGATTCGGCCAAGAGATACCTCCACTCTACTATACTTTGAAAACGCTGCATGGCATTATCAAGAAACTCAGGAGGCCAATCTCTATCTAGTCTATCGAACTATTCTTTCTGACCATAGGGTAGGTAAAGATCTATGAGATATTGGCAGGCCATGCCAATGCTCAGTATTCTATCGTAGATAGCTCCAATCCGTCTACAATATGGAAAAAAGTATACGCCTGTTATGGTTTTCTAGTTCGATATATCTATAAGAGCGCTCATAATAGTGTCCTTGCTGGTTCTGTCTTGGATCTTCTCGGCATAAACATAGATGCTATCTGTTGAGGATCAAGGACACCTATTCTGTCTCATTTGTCACGTGTCTCTACTATCCTATCATGGCTAGCCTATTTTATCAGGCCTATATAATCTCGTCACTGCCAGCCTCTAGCCGGGCAGGCCACTTACCCTCCTTCAATACATCAATACTTGGCTTGGCTATTTATGCTACCTAATTAGCGACAAATTTCCTATTCCGCCATATCGAAGCTAGTCCACGATTAGTATCCTGCTATACGGAATGTCACATATACTAACTTAATCTATAACGACAATAACCTTTCCGCGGTATATCACGTAGAGATATTACTCAAATATTATTGGATCATCTTCGGGGGACTTAACAAGGCGACCCCTACCGTCTTTCCAATTGTTTCTGAGCACTCTCTTGAAGAATTATGCACGTCAGATTACTCTAGCACGAACATTAAAGCCTTTCTAAAAATGATTCTGCCCAGCACTCACTATGACGTTCCGGGTGAAACTGTCTATAGGTGTCACATGTTTCTACTATCCTATTATAGTTGGTCTGTTTTCAGGCCTATATAGTCTCGCCATTGCCAGCTTCTAGAGAGGCAGGCCACTTACCCTCCTTCAATACATCAATATTTGCCTCAGTAATTGATGCTCCCTGATACGCGACAATAGGTTAGCCAAACCCTCTAGTATACTTTAGATATTACGGACTCAATAACCGGCCCAGTAGCCGTACCTATGTAGTTCAGTCTGGCCATAGCTCGAAGTTGGGCAGAGAATAATGGTGGGGGAGAGGCATAGATGGAGGTAAAGAAGTAGGACTTAAATATGTTCCGGACTCTGCAGATCAGTATGACGCGGTACAGAATTATGGAAGCTAGTATGGCTTTTACCTCAGCATGCTCAATAACTTCTACGCGAACTGTCCCTCACAGAGTTTCTTCTATTCTGTAACGGAAGGTCCAGAACCTAACGAGAATTTCGACCCGTCTATGTATAACCCTCTAGATAGTTCTTCAATTGACTCCTCACAATGCTCCGAGTCGTCTACTTTCACAGTTACATTTTCTGTTATGGAGATTTTGGCTAGTCTGCCGAGCTGTATCAGATATTGACGTACGATATCACGGTCGATATCACGCTGGATATCACGCTGGATATCAGCTGATATACCCCTTTTTCATGTACATAAATATGGCCCGCTGGCCATCTTCAATCAACCAGTTCAGCTCCTCATCTCCCTCCCTGAGACAAGATTCGCCTCTCACCACATATTCACTACGAGGCCAACAACTGAAAGGAAACTACCAATACTTTCAAAGCATTGTCTTTTATTAATCTCATTGCATTCTCTATGTAGGCCCTGGTAGCTCTCCCGCGATAAGTGGCTTCTCCAGACTCAGCTAGGCTTGTGAGAGTTGTCTTACTATCAGATAACTCAAATAAGTGATTCAAATTTACTGAGATATTCTGCAAAATTTTTAAATTCTATCTTAGTTACCCAAATATGAGCGGCATATGTTCCCATGGGACCATCACATCCACACTAAAGTTCCTAAATAATATATAATGTCAGTACAACGAGCGGCTTTATGATCGAGATGAATCACTTTACTATGCGCTAAGTAGTCGAGCTCTTAATCATTGGTCTGAAGGATCCTGCCTCGTAGCCACAATTTTCCGGTACTATAATATAATGAGCAAATAGTTGTCTCTTGAGAGATGCTCTAAAGTAACAAAACATGGGATCAGGTCCACAAGGGACGGCTGTGTCACTTTGTACATATGTAAATGTACAGCTCACTTGTGAATTGTGTTATAGAGTGAGTTTATTAGAATACTTAAAAAATTTGTACCCTATTCTCGCTAGAAGAGTACCACTGTGACAGTATAAGACCTACTCCAACCCTGCGGTACATATCAGGCTCCAATTCTCTTAGTATCAATAAGTAGCTACAAGTTCCAGATAGTTCAATATCCTAGGAAACCCCCGCGAAGTCTCTCCAGTCGGTAGTTCCTTCAGCAACCTGAATACACTCTCGGCATTCTATATTTCCCTCTTCAGCACTGTCGAATCGTATTCAACCAACAATTGCCTTATTTTCATCCCTGATGTCACAATCCATATCTCCACAAAGTGTGATGTGATAATTCAGAGAAATTCGTCCCAACGGAGCAGTGAGGATGCACTGATGATTGGTGTATTCAAAATCGATGTTAGTCATCCAATCTACACGGTCTTCACAAAAAGTGCCATATCTAATCCCTCCGGTATAAGCCATCCAAGACCATGACGGAGGTTTCACCATCTCGCCAGATTCTGATATCTCTTTGCGCATGAAATCAAAGATTGGTTTCATGCACTCATGTCCAGAACGCTGCCAAAGCAGACTTTGGCCAAAGAAACTCTTGAGAACGCCAAATGCGCTTTGTGTTTTGTAGGGTGTCGCCAGCCGGAATTCGAGCCCACCCATAGCGACTGGCCTGTCTAATTTTTTGGGTAAGGCCGAGTTTCGAATGTCTGGTAAACATATCTTTGAACACTGTCCAGTCTTGCGTGGTTTCTGATAACTCCAAATTGGGAAACTGGGAACTTCCTAAAGCATTCAGAGGTTTTGTGAGATCCATATCAGTCAGCACATAGTCTATTTGCCTAAGCAAAATACAGAGGACGTTCGAATGTGCGTACCTCATACCCTTGTCAACAGATTTGGACCAGATCGCAGACCCACACTCCCAGTAGATCTATTCTCCTGTGAAATGGATAGTTCGACGCGACAAGGCCCGTTCCTGTAGTATCCATCCGCGAGTGCTTAGTTCTGCATTCTCCACGTCATCTTCAAAATTCCCAACCGCGTTGACTGCAGGGGAAAAAGCAATTGTACAGTAAGCTGAGGCAAACACTTCTTCCATTCTTCTACATTCAGAACCCCAGTTAAGCGGCCGTCTTGAATTATACATAGAGAGTCGATCCAGAGAAAACGCACTCCCAGTTTTCTGGTGATGTGTGCGGCGTCTTGATATGTTTGAGGTAGGTCTTTAATATATGTTCCTCCGCGTCGTTCGTCTAAGTTGACCGTTGTACATGTAGGGGTGTTATTCTACCAACGATGTGAGAGGGCAATGTAAATTCCCCAAGCCTCTCCATCCGTAACTTGGAGTCGAATGCGGTCCATATCATCCTCATTACCAACTCCAATATCAATCACTCTGGTTGGGAGGCGGCCAACATAAGAATCGGCATGTTTATGATAACCATCGCATATTTGAAGCCACCTCCTACACAGTGATGCATCGGCCTCGCTCCTTTTTCAGGAATTATTGGGATCTCTTTTTGCTGGGTCACGGATGACTCTACTTCCACAAAGACTCTCGGTATCTCTGAAATGGAATAGTTCGCAGTTTCTCCTTCTACAGAGAGAGACAGCGCCGTTGCAAAGATATTTATCTCGTTCACCTCCGCAGAGTAGTGAGGGCCAACAGATGAAAGGATTAGCTTGTAGAAATCGCATAGTTCTGCTCTCTTGTATAGCTCCGAGAAGTTGTTGCAAAGCTTGCGTCTCTGTCCCCGGAACAGGGCCCGGGAATCGATAACGGGTAATTGCTTACATAATTCGCAGGAGTGGTTTGCAGTAATAAAATTGAAAATGCGCTTTGGCTTTGTACGATATGGGAGTGGCCTACACTCCTGCAAATTGCGCAAGTCAGCTTCTCGGGCAGCTACTTCTGCCAACACGCCCTCGCCCCGGATTCGATCAGATCGGACATTTTAAAAGTGTTTGTCTTCATCTTGCGCATCGACAAAGTAGGGAATGCGGTTCCATTTTCCATTGAGTCGGATATCCAAGAAGCCGCTACCGCCCTTCATGACCTGCTCCACAGCATCCCATATCGTCGCCCCGGACAACATCATGTTTCCTCTGGTATTCCGGTCGTCCGAGTCGGATTGGTTCCTAGGATTGTCTCCGTTTCCTGCATCGCCCAAATCCTTTTTGACATCGTTGTTTGTTTCAGCCCAGGCGTGTTCTCTCCATGCCCGATCTTCTTCGTCGTTCATGATGCGCCTCTTCTCTTTTTGCTTAGCCCAGAGAACGTATGTCCCTATTACCCAATCTATGTATATTTCGCTCGAGACGTTTGGGACGCGTATGATTGAAGCCCCACCTTCAGCCTCGATTTGCTCGGGTTCGTTCGATGTCATTTTCGATACTTCCATCAGCTTTTCCCTTCGCTCATCCGACTACTACAGCAGTTTGACGCACGGATTGTGAGAGAGTTGTAAAGGCTTATAGACTATTTCAGTTACTATGTCGCCGAGTGTGTTTTAGTACGTATGGAGGAAGCTGAATAGGCAGCAATGTTACATCCACCTTGCTTGGTAAGACCGCATCGTAATCAGCAGTACTTACGATTTCTCGTCATAGGTTATCTTTTGAACGAATCGCGTGCTGCCATGAATCTAATCCCATGCATAAAATAGGAATCTATCATCCCTGGGATGTGTGTAGACAACCCTACATTATTATCTTTGTACATAGGCCTATCAAGTTGCTAAAGTCGTACTAGTTGATTTTAATATTTTTTCATTAAATGCAACCCACAGACAATATTGTCAGCGTCGATCAACACACGCTTAAGCGCTATCAGGAGTAGATATCATTACAAGCATCATCCCAACAAAGACGTATTTAAATAGAAAGGTGTTAAATCAATTGTCAAGGACAACGACACACCTCGCTCTGGAAGCATGCCTACAAGCCCCGAAATGTCTGCTCGTAATGCAAAGAATAACCCGCTAGACGACACGCTCTGCGAACATGCGGATATATCACATGAAATCGACATGACACCCGACGTACCTATAATTGCTCATGGAGAAATCGTAATCCAGAGCCCTTGTCTAATAAAGGCACTCACCGAAGACATCTTGAAAGGCTACCCTGGACTCTCTCATGAACTATCAAAATTTGAGTCTAGAGCACCATTTCAGCCTTTCGTGCATAGATGGGGGGATCCTCTAAAGTTTATGAAGAGGCGCAATTTGGATGAGACAACAAGAATGCATACAATCATTTTGTATAAGATGCTTGAAGGGGAGTTGCTCGACACAGTCGGAGTATTCAAGCAGCACATTTTGAACCGAGATATCACTTTCGACCACGCGTGGATGATATTTCAGCCGGGCTGCATCGTGGTGTCTTCGTCCAAGCTTGATCTAGCTGCTTTTGAACTGCAGAGAGCAGAATACGGAGAGAACCAGCACGGCAAGATTTTGCGCCTCCACTGCGAATGCCTAGATTGGAACGGAATTCAATATTGTCGGGGGTTGTTGAATATTGACCTCCTTGGGTTTGATGGTACAAGGAAGATTAATACGCTTGAAGTGTTCCCGATGGAGCTCTCTGATGACAAGGGGCAGATAAAACACCAATTAATGAAGAAAGGTGAACGTTTTGAGTCCTTGGTACATCATCAATACCAAGAGTAAGTCTATAGAGTTCAAAGCAACTCTTTTCTTACTTAGAGGAGCGCTAATTTCCTATAGCTATTCAGGCCCTGCAATTACACGGGACAAAAATGGCTGTGAGCAAGAAATCCAGGTTTTAGAGCGTATTATCATCGATGCTAAGTCGTTCAACCAACTGAGCCCACACTGCTCCCGGCGTTGGAAGCGGATGAGCGCTAGAGACTATGACATGCTCGTCACCAGCAGAGCGACTCAGACCGCCATGAAGAAACTGAGAGTAAATGTCAAGGGAGGTCCTGTCATAAACCTAGGTATATATCACCATTTGATCTGCAGGTCGACAATGCGCGGATACTCCATCAAGCTGAAGAGATGGCTTGAATTCTTCGTCAGCAACGTTACGGATACCTTTCAAAATGCAAGCACTGTTGACGACGTCGTCTTCTCAGGAGAAATGGAAGATCTCATCTCTAGCTTCACCCGGGTACGGTCTAAGAACCCCCATCTCCTTTGAACTGCTGACCAGCTCGAGCACATTGGCATGAGCATCCATATTCTAGGACACCAAATCATGTCAAAGGGGATAACTGCAGAGACGGTATCGAACAGAATCGGTATACCGCTACTCACAATCAGCCCTGATGACCTAGGCACTAGCTTGCTCCAAACAGAGTTGCACTTGTGCGAAGTCTTGGATCTTGTTCATCGATGGAATACCCTTCTTCTTCTAGACGCGTTCGATTTCTTACTTGAAGAAGGCTCAAACTATGGCTTTGGATTAGACAACGTTCTTGATATAATCGTACATTACCTTAACAATCACGACTATAAAGGCCCGTTCTTTATATCTACAAACCGAGAGGATGATGTATACAAAGTCCTTCTCTTAGCTTCGGATAATTGAGATGGATGACCGTATTACGGGCCGTTTCGTAAGAATCTAGGATGAAGCACTCGAGTCATCCCGCCAATAAATATCCTCCTCCTTTATTTGCAGGTCTTATATATGTGTAGCCTAACAATTCTAATTATAGGGCTAATTCACATAAGACGGATAAGTCCTTGATTATTTCTTCCTGTATCTATGCAATCACCAACCTCCCAACCCTTTTCCTGCTATCAACACGCTATATCCGCACGCACTTCGCATTAGCTACATGAGTATTCATATGGTTAGTAACCCCCTGAGATAACGTAAAAAGCCTTCAAAAAAAAAAAAAAAAAAAAAAAAAAGAATCGCCCATGCCCACCCACTTCGGCCAATTTCACAAATTTATCATTTGACAATCCAGTTAAATTTATAAGACTCCAATCCACTATGATGCGATGAACGGTGACAGCGGTTCTTTGCAATTTCCATCCTAGAGCTCGACGGCCCAAATGTGAGGGAGCTCGGCGTTGCATTGTGTAGAACCAGGTCAACCCACTGAAAATCCACGGGTTCACTGCTTGTTTTTTCGGTGTTCGTGGGAACTAACCACCTATAGTCGTTAGGGATCGAGTGGAATTGATTTTAAAGTCCACGTTTCTGCTGTATTGTCTGCACATGGTGCCTGAAATACTCGATCCACCCTTATTCACCTCCGTGCACTAACCGCAAACCTAACACCGCCCTCTCCACCGTCTACCATCACAAATTCTTTTATACTCCAATTTTAGCTCTAGGCCGACCTCCCATTCCTGGGATCATACCCAAACGCCTACCTTGGACCCCTCTCCTCTACTCGTTTCACTTCAACACCATCGCTAAACTTACTCATCAACAACACAAATATCCACCAAGCTAGAATACCAAATCCAAATAGCAGTACCCATCCAACCCCCCACATCTATCGCACAAAAAACGAAATCTAATTCACGCCTTCAACCTCTGAGCTCGACGTTACTCTTTCTCATTCCTCTTTCAACACTAACAACCTCTACTCCCACAACCCTCCAACCCCACACAGCACATGTTCATCTCTCTCCTTATTGAATCCCTCAGCCCGATCCACTACACTCATCGCAGATCGCAATCTCCCCCACCACAGTTCGTCCACACGCTTTCCCCGCACCATCTCACGTTTCAACCCACACCTCCGCCGAGACACTGGCTCCGTAGATCCCATCAAAATGTACAAAGATCTTAGGGAAGCGGGAAGGATAGATGGTTTCATGCTCAGTTTAGTTCTCCACGCATCACGCATAGTCCACCAATACACCCAACAAACATCACATCACAACTCTCACAAAACACAACCATTGGAACTACCTATATTCATCGTTCTCACTAAAACGTGCTATATACCAAACACCAAACTCAAAAGAAAATACCGCCCTATTGAACAGTAACCTAGTCAAATCACACAGATACCAGGGTTTTCCATTACAGATGAGTAGAGGGAGACTTTACTAATTGGTACTATAGAGGATATGGGTTGGATTTGATTGGGGAACGTCGAGATGAAGAGTCGCAGCGACGGGAGACGGTGAGAGGGACACTGAGTACAATAGAGACAGCAAGGACCCGGGTTGACCAACCCTTTAATATAGGTCATCCACGCCCTCTTTCCTCCCCTTCCAAAAAAAAAAGGAACGACAAAAAGTGGGAAAAAGGAGTGACCAGTGACCTCCGCATAGCCCCGCGCCTATGATGAGGATGAAAAAGAAGGAAAAGGTTGCCCGTTTATTTGCCATAATAAAAACACCCTAGACGCCGTATTTATTTAAGAGGTCCTATACACAACTGGTGGAATGTAAGAGTGTGCATCCCACCAAACTAGTAAAGCTTGGAGCCGCAGAACCCGCTAGGCCTGCCATTGCCAAGGGTAGATGACAGTGTCCCTTCGAGCAAGCGGAAACAAGCAATGTTCTTGTTCTCATCAAGCATCGTCGCACAATCGGCACATGAGTGATCCGATGGTCCCAAACATAACAAGAGGCGAGCGAGGAATTACAAAGGTAGAGGTATTCGATAGTGGAATTTGGAGGTTTCGTCGATTTCGGACGCCGACAAACACGGGACAATAGCAGATTATGCCATGTCGTAATCGTTCGATCGGCTAGATTAGTTTCCATCAGGATTCGTAACCTAGAAAATGCATTAGTTTCGAGACGGCGCGCATTTCACGGAAAAGGCAGCTCTACCTTCAATATCCGCCTTGAGTAGTCTTCATTATCTGCAATACTGCCATTGCTTTGCCTTCTTGCCATAAACTCGGGATCTAGGCGTGAGTCGGTCATAGAGGAGCTACTAGTGTGTAGCTTGCCACCCACGAACGAGTTTACGGCGGCTTGTCGGCGATACTCTTCCTCAACCTCACGCCGCTTCTTATGGCGGAGATAGAACACTACACCGGCGATGATTGCTGCAAGCACAACAACACCAACTACTACACCAGCCGCAATGCCAGCCTTGTTCGGGCCGCTATTTCCCTTTGACTCTTTCGGCGCATCGGTTGCTGTAACAACGACAGTGGAAGCTACGTCGGAGACTTGAGGCGCGGGCGTCTTCGAGGGAGCGGCTGTGGATGATGAAATAGATGACGGGTCAAAGTTGTCAATTCTGTTCTTTGTCAAGCCGGTGAGCGATATCCACCACATTGAAGGTCCACCGCCTGCGATCAACATAAGCATCTACTACTCTGCTATCAAGCGCTGTCACCTACATTGGTTCTGATCAAATCCGTTGCACGGAGTATCGCAGCTGGAATTATCGACCTGTGCTTTCTTCATCGGAATGAGCTCTCCACACCAGCAGTTGCTTCCATCGACAAGTCCCATGACGGGTTTCTGCAGCAACAAGCAAATCCGCTGACAGTTGCCACCAGTCTGATATATATACGAGCCGTGATCTTCGAGTGGTTGAGGGTCACTGAAGCATCCAACGTCTGTCATGGCGCTGGCTAGGACGCTAGCGGTTGGGGTTGGGATCGAGACGACCGACGAGACCGTCATTGCGGAAGCCATTGAGAGTATCGAGGCCGCTACGATGGCGGACGCGAGTCTTGTTGAAATCATTATGTATGTGGATTAGAGAACAAAGTCGAGCACGACGCGCGACGACTCTAAGAGCCCCTTCGTCCAGACCAGCAGGGAGGAGCTATTCTCGTCAGCGTCGTGTTTGTTGCGGTCGACAGCAAACCACGTGTCATACCTATGGTCTAAACAGTGAAGGATGTGCGCATGAAGTGGCTTTGACGTCGATAGGGTGGTCGCGGTAGTGATTCGGCGGCTATCGGGCGTTGGCTGGGCGGCGGCGGTGGCGATTGTTATTGTGATGGGAATGATGTTGAACGAGGGTCGTGAAGGCGGTTGTGAATAAGGAGTGAATAACAGGCTCAGGTGACGGTCTTCGATGCTGGCCTAGCTGAGGACTCGCTCAACGATGTCCGGCCTGTCGACTTCGAAACACGATGGGATGAGGCCCTGGAATGCACTGTTTCGCGTTTGACCCCTTATTCTCCTGGCGACGGAGTGCACACACGCAAAGGGAATATATCAGCGAGTTGGGGAGGGAGCGTGAGTAGGGTTGGCAAGTAACGAGGAACAAGCAACAGACAAGTTTGAACGAGTGTGGATGTCTTCACAAGGAGACGACGACAAGGACGGACGATGGGTGGGTGAGCAGAGGGCTGGGGCTGGAGAGGTGGGCCGTTGTGTGAAAGGGGACGGGACACGAGCGCTCTTGGAGAAATGAGCCGTGCAGGGGCCACGCTTCCGGAGTTGCCAGTCAGGGACGCGCTTCCGTGGCCCGACCCAGCACGACTAGGACAAGCCCATGTATTATTGATTATACATACATAGATAGCGCGCCGCGATCAATATCGCCGTGCATCGCGCCATAAAGGCAGCAAGCAGCAGCAGCAGCAGCAGCAGCAGCAGCCGCCTATGTGCGCACGCGGAGAGACGTGGACGGCCCTGCCCGAGTCTCTCACGATACCTAAGCACTTATCTAGCTAGCGGAACAAGACGTGGACGGCGTCAGGGCGAACGAACTGCCGGCGAATCAGAGCGCGGTGCCTGGACCAGGGGCCGGGCGGCTTGCAGGCCTATCCTTTCCACCGTCGCGCACTTCATCTGCCACTTGTTTCACCCTCTATGTATATCGCTCCACGACCCGGCGGGCATACCTGGGTAGCCTCGCCCGCACGCTCCCGAACATTCCCAAAAAACCCGTCTGCTCGGCGTCCCAGACGTCCGCTGACAGCTGCAGCCGCGCGGCGCCTGCGAAAATGTTTTGTCGACCGGCAAAGAGGCCTTGGCGCGACAAGTGCGGCTTATCTTGCGTCTGCTTTGGGTGTGTTGCGAATTGTTGGACCTGCGTTGCTCTGGAGTCTGGACTGTTATCGGTTGGTTATCTAATGTCAGCGGCTATCCACTGTACCGTCTTTTCGGTGCGTGTGGAAATGAATAGGGCAGTGTGCAACCGCCAAGCTCCACGTGATGGCCACAAGCTCGGCCGAAGCAAATCCCCAACACTTTGGAGTCTCCTGCCATCACTACGAGTGCGAAGATGTTGTAAAGCCGCATCAATCAGTATCCTTTGATCTAGAGAAGAGGTATAAGGAAGTAGGATTGGCGATCTGTCTGCACTACATATCCTGGCCTCATGTGCACGTCAGCGAACCTTTACCGAGGATTGGACGCACTGCATCAGCGGTACTTATAGAGTACGACCAGGCTACTCAAGTGCAGCCCATTCGAAACAATTCTACATAGAACTTCGCCCTTCGGATCGTAGAAGGACTCGATGCGAGCCAGCTGCAGAAAAAGCTGGAATTGTGACTCTCGGCCACTGTAACCCGGGCTGACAATTACCAGCTTCCGTTTACGAACAATGCTCTCTCGCAATTTTGGAATCACTCTTCGTATAGTCTCGAATTAGAGTGTCGGGCCTCATATCTCTGACTGTCCGTACGGCATGCATTTTGCCCGTTCTTCACTTGAGATTCCACGGAATGATAATCGAACATGCACTGCTTAAAGCTGTGTCTCTCTGCGCAAAATTCTCGACCTTCATGCAAGCCATAACCAAAAAGCAACTGTGACCTAGCACGTGTAACACAATATCTTGACAGCTGTTTGAGATTGCTCCACGGCATAGCAGAATGAAGAAAAAAAAATAAAAAATTCGGGGGTTGGAACCGTGCCATCATTCTTCGTGGCCTGGCCCTATGCCATCTGCTATAAGGTGGCGTACATAATGCTTGATTGAACTCTGAAATGGCTTCTATGCTATGGGCAAGAACTGCCACTGCTGATGGCACTGACAGTATAATTGAATTTTATCGCCACCTAAATATCAACAGAGTCAAACGAACATTCCAGTATTATAATTCCGTATAGGCTAAGTATTCAAGTTATTGTATACGTCGTCTTCCCAAATCCCTCTCGGAATGACTTTGCGTTGGTTAGGTCGGACTGTCGCGCAGCCTGACTCCGTGACCATATCATCGACTCTCAAAAATGCAAGAACAGAAACGAAATTATATTATTATAATTATCATTATCATCATTATTATTCAGCTTAGACACACGTAGTATTACCGCTTCAAATAGTAATGCCTTACCGATGGGAGCATTGCCCACACACCATAATTGTTGTCCTATATTTCATTAGTCAATAGCGGCGCCGGCTGCTTACTAAGTCTCTGTAGCACAACCGCTTCCTAGGCACCTTTCCAAGCTCCAAGCTCCGGTGTGTATCAATGGAACAACACCGCGCTTAATGCAACGACCGCCCGTTGCCTGCCGCCGAGCAGTGAATCAGCTAGATCCTTCTCTCCCGCAGTATATCTGGATCTCCGACGACCTCCTCTCGCGAGTCTTCCGGCATTTTGTGCACAATCGGTGCATCCATCAGAGACGACATGGTAGCCACGTACCGGGGCCATTGGAGGCCAGGCGGAGAGGACTCAAGCGCCGAATGACGGCCGTTGCCTCTCCCAATACCGGTGCACCTATTCCGCCTCTCTTCAACTTCGGTGCACTTTTTCGATATCCTTCGAGTCCCGAACCTTCATTCAAATATCAACCCCCATCTCTACACAACCGTCAAGATGCATTGGGACCGTTTCCGCTTGATGAAGTCAAAGATGCAGCCTGTTCCAGCCTCTCGCAGAGTGACCTCTACCCCGAGCCTCCTCAACCTCCGCCGACCCCTAACATCGACTCTCAAACGCCGCTCCATCAAGAACCCGAACCCGATCTACCTCACGCCCGACATATCATCGCCGATGCTGAACCTTCATCTCCAATGCTCAAATCGAAGACCCTACATGAAGGCTCTCACACTAATTCTTTGAACAATGATACTCAAATACACGAGGAGAACAATCTACAATCTGGAAGGCTGGAGAACTCCCCAAAGTCCGAAGAGTTCACTATCTGTCTTAAACATTTCACAAGTATACTCCATTCAGTAAAGGCAAAGGATAAGAAAGGAGGGGTCTATCCAACGAGCTCGTTGTTTGCGGATTTGCGACACTGCTACCCTAATGGGTCAGGAGCTGGCGACTTCAGTTTTTCTGCCGTCGACAGCCTTACTCGGTTTCGGTGGGCCTCTGAGGATATAATTATGTTTCTATCATCTCCGGACGTCCCTTTGCCCAAACTTGACTCACAGAGAAGCATCAAGTTTGTGAAACAACTACTCAAAATGTCATCCACTTTAGACATAGTCCGAGAGGACCTGATCCCGATCTTGCGGAAAGTCTTCCAGAAACTTGCCGTGAATGCCAATAGCGAAAGCAGCACCAACAAGCCTCTCGGGGATGCTGCCCTAGGTGCTGTCTATCGAGCAATTTGGGAGCGCCAGTTAAATGAAAAATATCCAACACGTCTGGATCTAATAGATGCCGATAGGAATAGCCTGCATTTATTCGGAAAACTGTTTGATGATCCATTTCTTGGGAGCAATCTACGACGGCTACACAACGACCAGAAGTCAGCTGTCAAGTTGATTACAGACCTCATGACCATCAAAACCATTTCGCGACAGGAGAGAATATCACACTTGTCCTTACTCTTAAATTGCATACCACGTCGCTTATTAAACCCTTGGATTGTCCCTGTTTCGACGCGGTTGCACGCGTCATGGAATTGGGGTAAACCAGTATCGGAAAATCACGCACTAAATACATTCAAAACTCGCTTTATGGCCTGGTTAAAAATTCTTAGGTGCTTGGATCAGAGTTTTGCAGATCCTAATGCTATACCGTTCACCGCAATGGGCTTTGAAGGCCTTGTTGTCAGGAAATGTCAGCCATCTGAGTTGGGGCATTGGTTTCTTCCGCAGGAGCAAGTGTATTTCCTGCTATCCTGGTTGCCTTATCTTGAATCGGTTCGCGAGATACCTTCCCAGCGGGTAAACAGCTTCATCAAGGAACACTATAAGTTTTTAGCTCTCGAAACCAACTCGCGGCTTGATGCCCATGAGCTCCTTGCCGACCTTTTGGTCCGGTTATTCCAGGCAAAAATCCCAAACCATGGCGTCGCAAAAATGATTCTGTATTACTACTATCCTGAAAAACGCGGGCGGATCATTGATATCCTCGAGCATTTAGTCAACCAGAAGACGTCATTGTCCAGTTTCAAGTTTCTCTACCAATTCATATCTAAAATACGACAACAGGCGGAAAATGAATCCAACAAAAGAGACCTCCATTTCGCGTCTCATCTCAAACACGTTGTCAGCAAACTATACTCCATAGACAAGTTCTCGAGCATCATTACCCGCGCTCAGAAAAGCGGACTCCTCCCCGCCGTGTACGCTAATCAGCCTATGACTATCCTTCTGAAGAAGGACGTAGAGCTCGTGCATCAGATTGCACACCAATATTCAATCGACTACACAAGGAGCGCTTTGCAAGCCTCACGCTCCATCTACGGTTTATACTGGTACTTAGCCCTCCGTCAGCATGCCATTGGGCCGCTCTTCACAAGAGCGCTCGTCAGGACGGCGCTCATGCGGCCGTTGATGGAGAACAGGTTCGTCAGCTCCAGAACGCTGATCTGGGTTTGCAATCGCGTTGCCGAGGTCGAGGGCGAGGATGTTGCGCGTAAAGTGGAATATAGCTTTTGGGTTTTCAGGGGGGAGATCATTTTAAATGCGAAGGGGAAGTGGGATGAAGTTGGTGGGGTGGGGAAAGCACATGTGAATACTATGAGGAGGTTGGGGTTGGTATAAGAGGTTTGATGTTTTAGATACTTGGATGTAGATATGAAATGTAGGGATGCCTAGGGACCTCTATATTGGGTCTATATTAGGGTTTACAAGTACGCTTGCCGGGGCTACTCATCTAGTAAACTTTTCATCTTTAGATGATGATTCGAAGCAAGGAGACAACAGTACTCAGGGTTGATATCTTGGATTAATAGGGATGCCCGTGCCGACTTCCTTCGCAATAGACAGTCCGGATCTGTATACTAATTAGATGCGAGCAGATATCAGCAATTGCTACTATTTGTTTTATTAGATTAATCCTTGTATTCAACTGTAGCGTAGCCCCCGCTTCATAATGCTATCTGCACAACACGTCTACTTCCTAAACCTCCTCTCCTTTTCATGTCCCTCAATCCACCCTTACCCTTTCATCTTCCCCTTCTCCCTCCTCCCGGCTGCTCGCCCGCCCCTCCCACGCATCAATCAACATAAACATGCCATCCATTCCTTCGCCCAAACCATTTCCTCGCCAGCCTTCCCCCACTCTCCGTAGGTTGGCTAAATGCCATCATATCCTTCTCAACCGTCATCCCATACACGAAATCCTTGCTCGCGGCATCCAGGAGCCGAGTCGCGATGCCATGTTTCCGATGTAGATTAGACGTCCAAATTCGAGAGATGCCCAGCATCACGGGATCCTTGTTGCTACTAATAGATATACAAGACGGCGAGTCCCGAGAAAGTAGATCCGGAGCCGGAGACACCTGCTCCCTATCCAGCACCGTATGCGCTTCATGAATCCGTTCGGCCAAACAAGCGCCCACGCACTTATGCCGGAGGATGTACATGTAGAGCTTATACCGATCCGTCGCCGTTATTTTCATCTCTCGCTCATCCCCACTTTCCCGCGGAGCCCACAAATCTGCAGATGGGACGTGCGCCTGGCTCCAGAGTAGACCATCCGGTATCGGTACGGCGGCCAGCTCCGTATTAACGACGTTCAGGACATCGACAGCGCGGCTGCGCAGCGCGGTACTGTCCCGGCGCGATATGACAGCAATGAAGCTCCCATCCGCACCGCCATTGACCTGCTTCCTTCGCAACACCTTTTCGACAAAAGATTTCGGGAGGTCGATACCGCCGACATTCATGGCGTGGAATTTCTTGTGCAGCTGTATGTCGGAGGGGTTTGAGGGTATATATTGCATTCCACATGTTTTGCAGGTCTTGCGGATGTCAGGGACGAGGTCGAGTTGGGCTTGCACAAGTTTTTTCTTGGGGTTGAGGCCGGGCGCGGGGATGTTGGGGGGATGGTCTGAGAGCGGGTTTAGGGGGCCCGGTGCTGGATCGGATTGGCGCTTGAAGAAAGAGAAGATGGGACGGCGACGTTGGACGGGTGGTGAGGGCTTCGAGCGCTGTGGTGAGGAGGAGGGAGTGGATTGGAGCGATGCGTTGGAGAAGATTCGTGGCCCTTTTGGGCTGGATGGCGGGTATATTGATAGATCGTGCGACGGAGAAGAACTGATATTATCTATCGGCAGTGGACAATTGGTTTCCAAAGTGCGATCTAGCGTATCAACGCGCCTCCGTTTCATGGGCGGTCCTTCATTAGAGCGCGAGTGTTTCCTCTGTCGTGTGTAGGTTTTGACGGGTTTCCTGCGCACTTGTTAAGATTCTGAGTATATTACGACAGGATATACGTACCGAGCTTTCAACGAGGCCATTGGGGAGACCATGGTGGCAAGGAATGAAGGGTAGCCATAGATCTTAGCTGAAGATGAGGATGAACGCGAGGCGCGTCGCAATCGACAAGGCTAATTGATAGACGCGTGCACGGACCATGAAACACCACGAAGTCACCCGTCCACTTCTCTCGTAACAACGACTGGACGACGATATATGGAATGCTGTATGCGCACTCCTTCGCGAATTCTGTTTGAGATGATTGTTCATAATCTGGGTTCTAGCTAGACTAATACCGAGCAACTGTACTCTACACATGCACGCAATATTACTGACTCTTCAGGTACACCCGTTAACACTGCCTCAGACCTAAGGCATATTTGGAAGGTGCGATGCTCACAGTTGACTCAGTCCCACTTGATGAGTGACTCAGTTGGGAGGGTAAAATTATATTAGAGCGTTACTCCTCCACCCCAGCTGACTTGACTCTAATAACTATTTTCTCTCCATTATCCATACCAGCGACAGAATTCTAGCCTACCAGCAGTTCCCGTCTCACCCCATTGCTCAAGGTTTTATAGAGTTGATATTAAGGGTCTTGCCTACTATACGACCCTTTGGAAAAGCCTAGGCCTATTATAAACAAACAATATTTTGCAACTTCAAGAACTCCAACAGGAATTCAAACTACTACCAACCATGGTCATAGAGGCAACACCATCTCACCCAGCCACTATGGCCGCACAACTCTCAAGTACACCCCTTACCCTAGACTCTCCCCTCCCAGACCCCATAATCACCACCCCTCGCCTCATAATCCGACCTATGCACCCACAAGACGCGCCCTCCATGCAAAAGTACGCCGCTCCGGCCTCAATAACAACATACATGTCTCTCGCCTTCGCACACCCCTACACCCTCGACCATGCCAATAACTGGATAAACACCAACCTCGCCGCGCAAATCCAGAACAACTTCTGCATCTGCGAGACCTCGGTGCCAGACATCTCCATCGGCGGAATAGGCATCAAGCCCGGTTCAGACGTCCAAGCACATACCGCCGAAGTCGGATACTGGATCGGCGAACCGTTCTGGGGGAAGGGGTATATCACCGAGGCACTGAGGGCAATGACGGATTGGGTGTTCACGGCGAGGGGTGAGCAGTACAGAAGATTGTCTGCGAAAGTGTTCAGTGGGAATACAGCGAGCATGAGGTGCCTGGTGAAGTGTGGGTATAGGGAGGAGGGCGTGTTGAGGGGAGATGCGGAGAAGCATGGCAAGGTTTATGATTCGCATGTCTTTGGGCTGACAAAGGGTGATTGGGAGGAATTGAAGAGAAGTGAAGAGGTAGAGTGAATGTGTTGGTTGTAATTAATAGCATAGAGTTGGAGCTAGGTTTCCTTGTATGAAAGATTTTTTCGATTTCTAGGTATGTATCGCGATTCTGCTAATGGTAGGTCTGGGCACGGAGCAGAGTAATAATACGGCATGATAGATTCCAACCGACTTGATCTGAAGTAGCCTACTACGATTGTATGTATGGTAAGTTAGTAGCAACCGAAAGCATTCTAGATACGTGTGCCCGAGAACTACCTAGCTTCGGGTTGTCTCTATTGATTGGATAGAAACGGTTCGGCCGAACCTGAGCATGACATGCATATATCAATCGATGCAATCCCTTTTCAGCTAGTAATCATAAAATGGGCCTAAGCGCTAAGGGAGGGACATTGCGACGCACCAGGCGTCTCGCTGGGCGTCGGTTCCAGCTGCCTACATATTTGTTCTTCGATTGGCGTGTCGCAGACTAGACGAGGAATGCTAGTGCATGTTCAGATGTCACCTGAATGCGGCGCGGTGGTTGGAACATGGCGTAGGCTAAGCCTTACCGGGTTGGAGGGGACGTCTTCGCTGGCTCCCACCTGGATCTGTCTCCCATGTCAGTGGATGGATGATCTGCACAGCCGCCCATCAACGACACCTCGCCTGCCGGCCTACCACGCTGCCTCCTACTTCGACGAGGCATGTTCATGTAAATAGAACAATGCATTGTTTCTAGCCCACATCATGTCCGGGAACCCCTTCCGCATTCCCCAGTTCCAGAAACAAACCGCCGCTCCCGCTCCAGCTCCCAACGTTAGCTTTATCGATACCGATAGCAACGCAGCGGAGTATCCTGCACACGATGTTGATTCTGGTATTTTCCTGCTTCATATAACAGTTCAGATGTGAAAGGGCAGAATGAATAATAGTCCGACAGAACGTACCTCGTCCGTGCCTCTTACAAAGACAAAGAAATCCGTTCGCATAAAATCACCGACCACCTCTCTGCATTCGGCCTTCGATGATGTTAACGATGCACTCTCCCAGCGCGTATCTCGTGGCAAGCATTCAGGCTCACCGCCTCCGCCACCTCCGGCGGCCTCTTCAGAGACATTGAGAGACCAAGCCGCGCAGCTCCCTTTTGATGAAGACTCGAGTCACGGGGACCATGCTTATAGGACGCAGGATACAATAGGAAGCTCGCGGATGAATTCAGAAATGAGGGAGGGCATTCAATCTCTGAGTGGAATTCCGGCAAATCCATTTGCGAGGACACTAGCAACGATTGAGCCGCAAGAGAAGGGAAGCGGGGAGTTTGCGGATACAGCGAGGCACAACAAAGGTGCGTAGAGTCTTAGCTAGCGACACTAGGATCGTGTAGGCGGTCGACAAGAAGCTGTATACATCCACGATTATTCGAGCCTGGACTGATTTGTTGCGTTTGTAGATCGGAGTACTTCGGATAAGCTAGGGCTAGGGCCTGCAAAAGCGCTGGACGTAGAAGGCTTTAAGCGGCTGCTGATGACTGGAATATCTTCTAGTCCGTCCAACCCTGGGGGCTCACAACAACCTACAGCAGCCCCGAATCCCGCCGCGCCTTCCGTCTTCGAGAGCAGCAGCAGTACAGACACATCGTCAATCTCCCGGCAATCGATCTTCGAGCCCGTACAAGAGCCTCACATCGAGACGCCGCGGACTTCCTACGAAATGGCGCTTTCAGACGACGACGAAAGAGCTGGGTTGGTCGGGGAAGGGAAAAAGGGCGAAAAGAAGAAGGCACCTCCTCCGGCACCCAAGCATCGACATGGCAAGCTCGTAACATCCAGGACACCTCAGACGGTATCATTTTCAGACTTTACAGCCTCTACGTCCCCTCAGACAACGCAAACAATGCCCCCTACATCCTCTCGGCCCAGGACAGACTCAGATTTGAACAAGCCGTTACCTCCGCCGCCAGCACTTTCACCTCCTGCACATATCACTTCTCAGGACAAATCTCTGGATGGTCCCCCTGCCTTGGAAACAAAATCTAGCGAATCTTCAGGCCAGTCTGATGCGCCTCCTCAAAAGAAGCAGCCGCCCCCTGTCCCACTTGCCCGAAGGCAGAGCCAACTTCGTTCCTCGACCATAGGAAACCGATCACGAAGTAACTCTTCATTGACAATGTCGTCGCAACATTCTGCCGAATTTCCAATTTGGAGTCCAGGCCCCACACATGAAACCGCCTCGCAATTCCAATCCATCAAATCGCCACCCCCCCCACCACCAACTCGACGGCATGGGGCGAGTATCACCGCTTCAAGTGCCAATTCATCCACCACAGAGCTCCCGTCCATATCAACCCCACGTCGAGCCAATGTTTCAACACCAAACTTGCCAGCCTCTCGACGAACTGTGGTCTCCTCGCCACCTCCGTCGCCTGCACCTGGACCCGGCCTAACGCGAACATCGTCTACACGATCCGCTCAGAACCCTCGTTCAATTCCGAATGAAAGTGCCAGTATGCCTCCCCCACCTCCTCCGCCACGCCGGCGACAATCCGGGAGGAGGAGCTTAGACACAGACCGTCTGTCTCATCCTCTTAGCTTATCACTGTACGAACCCAGACGGGCCAGCTTAGAGAATAAACGCAACAGTTTAGAAGCAATACGAAGAACAAGTGTAGCGAGCGAGAGCTCGTTGAGACATGAGTATAGTCCAGCAATAGAGAACGAGCAGGCTCTCTATTCTCCTAAGGAAGAATTAACAGAGGAGCCTAGAGCACTAGAGCCCGCTCAATCGACGACGAGTAATTCGTCAAATATTTTGGATGATATGGAAAGGTTTCAGCGTGAAATTGACGAATTGAGAGAGAAGTACAAACAAGCTGGTTAAACACAAGTTGGCGGCCGGCCTGAACGAGTCCTTGAATCAATATTCTAGAGAGAATTTGAGAGACGCTTTGAGGCGCCTAGCATTGTAAGCAGCTGAGGTGCGATATGGCGATGGGGTTTTTGGGCGCATCAGGTCACAGTATATTAGCAGGTGGGCTTTGCATTAGCATTTGCGTCGATTAAGACTCATCTATACATATCTCCAACATCATCCATACACGATCACGTGTTTCAGGTCAAGTGCAGAGTTGTGCTATAGGGTCCTATTAGTTTGTGCTTCAAGGCTGGGGCGAATATCAGCAACAGAAACCTCACCCACAAAACGTTCTAGCTACTCAATTGACATTGTAAAGATGAGAAACATATTCCTTTGCAGCCAATGCCGCAAAATAGGACCTATTCCTCTAAAGAGCTGAGAATGATGGTTAGGATATCGAGTGAATCGTGCCTCATCCTCTATATCATACACAGCCCACAATATCTTTCACTTCAGCCCTTCTCCTCCCCTTCCATTTCCCTCTTCTCCAAAATCCGGTCCACAATCCCAAACGTCAACGCTTCTTTCGCATCCATGAAATAATCTCTCTCCATCAACTTCTCAATCTCCTCAAGGCTTCTCTCCCTTGTCAAATGCTTCTGATATATCCTATTCAACTGGCCCCTCACCCTCAAAATCTCCTTTGCATGGATCGCGATATCGGATGCTTGTCCGCTATACCCGCCGCTCGGCTGGTGAATCATAATACTACTATGCGGCAGACAAAACCTCTGGCCTGCAGCACCACCACATAACAGCAGACTCCCCATCGACGCTGCCTGGCCCAAACAGATCGTTGTGACAGGACACCGGATGTACGTCATTGTGTCGTAGATTGCCAGGCCTGCGGTAACAGACCCGCCGGGTGAGTTTATGTAAAGGGAAATTGGCTTCTCCGGAGCATCGGCTTCGAGGAAGAGAAGTTGGGCTACGATGTTGGCGGAGGTTGCGCTGTCGACTTCGCCGTTTAGACAGATTATACGCTCTTTTAGAAGGCGCGAGAATATGTCGTATGTGTGCCAGCCGCCGCCGACGGTTTCGGTTACGAAGGGGGTTGGAGACCAGGCCTGGGGAGCTTGAGAGGAGGGTTTTGATTGTGGAGGTTGCGGATGTAGTTTCTGTGTTGATGATAATGGAAAGGGGGCCGGGGTGGATACTGAGCGTATACCATGGCGAATTATTCGAACTGACAAGTCAGGCCTTCTAGCCCTTCCGAGTATTGTCGCCATGATAGTTTGGAGATTCAATTGGGGCGGAGAGGAAATCACAGAGCTATGGACCTGATGCCAAGGACTGCTAAAGTAGCGTTCCCTCGCGACCTCCCCGCTGCATGTCGAAGCTTTTCTGCACGACATGCGGAGGTGCAGCAAAGCTCCAAATCTCCACTCCTATGCCAGGCGGACTTCCACGGCCCCTGAAGTCATGCTCCAATGGCCTCGTTAGAGCATTTACGATCGTCAAACCACACTCCACTCATTGTTTTGCGCCGAAAGGCGAGCAACTAGGACCCATTGGAAAAGACGGTCATCAAAGCTTCCGTATCCGCAAAGATGGCACCAAGTCTCTCCCTCTGCCACCAGTTCTGGATCCGGTAGTCCTTTCTGAGCGTTCCCGCTGGGAACAGCCCAAAGCCAGGCCCGATGTCAAAAAGTTCGCTCCATTTCAGCGAAAGCTGTGGGAGAATCCCTACGGTCTGCCCTCCCTCACCGCAGCCAACATTACGAATGCGGAATTGACTGGTCGTCTAGCTCACGCCCTTGCTTCACCCGTCCGCCAATGCCGATGCACACAAGTCTATCTCCCAAGTTTCCTGATGATCTCGCTTCACCCCAAACCCCATCCCGAGACCTCCCAGCCATGGCTCCTTCCCGTGAGCCTCACAACGTCGCCCAAGCTCAGCACACCGTACAGGTTTCTTGGTAGAAAGCTTGTCGCTGAGGAGCTACATAGGAAAGCTAGTTGGAGAAATAGTATACATCACAGATTCGAGAACAAGTACGGCAATATAGAGAAAATGGTGTGGCGAGAAGACATGCCGCAATTAATCATTTCTCTGCTACAAAGGTCGTTGTTGAACAAGCTTCGTTGGCACTTCAAACAGTCTGGACAATTGATTGCTTGTGATAGCCCGCACTCGTCGGATATTAAGGGTATCGACGACGTGTCGTGCATTCTCTTCTTTGGAACTCTGAAGACTAGGGCAGACGCAATACAAACTCGGGCAGCGAAGATCAGGAATGCAGTGGAGCTGTTGGCTAATGAATATGCTGATGGGCACAAGAAGCTCCTGGATCCGCACTTGAGGACTCCCGAACCTCGCCACAAGCCGCCTTCCTGGTGGAAGGGCCCGATGGTGCCACATCTCCAACCCCGACTTTGGTTTCCCCCTCTAGAGTTCAATACAACCAAGTGGCGGGGGAGGGATATTGCGGTGTACAGTTTGTACGATCTGCTCGGAGAGGAGAATTTGCGACAACTGATTCAGGATACGCGGTTTGAGGTGGCCAGGTGTGTGGCTATGAAGAGAGGGAGGCATAATGTTCCTGTGGAGTTATTGCTCATGCAGTCACAGGCTTTTGTGGCTAAGCCAGGTTTGTAATTAGGGTTGGTAACTCGAGCTGCCTGGATGGAGGGTAATAGAGAACATTATTGGTCAAGACATACGTTGATTTTGAAGCAATTGGTGCAATACTACAATCCGCCAGTAGTGCGAACGTAAGGTAGCTGATTCTAGTTAGAATATATCCAATGAAAGGATGTATGACCCAGCGTGCTATAGTACTACGCTGCACTTCTCTTTCGCGAATAATCACAGTTGCACAGCTTCCCCTAACGCACCCTTGAGTATCACAACGAGCCCCGCCACGTCACGTGTTTACGTGTGCATTGCACCTTCCACTTAGGCGACCTCCATCCATGCTAAAGTCTCTCGCGACCTTCCCCCCGCCGCAGCCCTCAACAACTCACTAACCCAGTATAACGATTCTTCTACTTACATGCATCGGTGCGCTTGCAAGTAAGACTGATTGGTTGGGGGTACCATGTATCACCATGGACATCTTTGTTCGGAACTTGCCAATCAACACCAACCACCAAGAAGTGAGGACATTCCTTAGGAGTACCCTTTCACAGTTTGATATCGTGGTCTTTGATGTTATCAAAAATCCGGACAAACGATTTGCGACTATAACCATCGCCGACGAAAACAAAGCACAGAGCTTCCTCACAAGATGCGGTAGCCATCAGGCCAGACATCGACTCCATTATCGCGGCGCTCCGTTGACCTTCGTGAAGAGCAATCTGAGAGGACAACCTGATGCATTGAAAGTACGGGTATTGCTGCGAGAAGAGGAAGAATGGCGAGCAAAGGGATCTGAATCCGTTGCTGCGAATCTGACCTTGCCGAGATTTCACTTTGCCTCACTAGCCACCGGAATATGGACGTACGACAAGCATGGTCGGCTCACCTTTGACCAGAAGTACTATGATCCCCGAGATGGAACTATCACGTTTGGTAGAAATGCAATGGTCATTTTTCTCCGGAAGGGCCCCCATGAACCTATTAATTATCATGAGAGAATCGATATAAAGAATTCTATCGTCGAGCATTCAATTCCATCAATGGGACAAGATCATCACTGTATCATTTACATTACGACCATAATGCCACCAAGGATATACGAGGTTCAAAATGAAAACTCTCTCCGCTATTACACCGGCGAGCACGATATTGTGCAAGGCCTCATGGCTTTGAAGGTGGAGGACAGAGGAAAGCAGATGTTGAGGCGTTGCAACATCCGTGCCGACTACCGGAAAAATGCCGGACTTTGCATGGTATATCGACTTGTGGTCACGGATGCAGACCAGGCGCTTCAAATATGGGCGTTTTTGAAGCACACCTCAGCAGTTCCCCGAAGGAATTGCTTCAAGATTACGGTACCCGAAGTGCAGAGTCAAACTATAGAGCAAGACTTGGCTTCTCTAGATGCTAGGCTTGCAAACGGCATTAGAGAGCTTGACTTTGCTTGCCGATTTCAACTTCTGTCCCTCGTGTTGGAGGGTATATTAAGTCCCACCTTAACTCACTGTCTACTCCCACACTTAGAGCACACATTGAAGGCGAACAAGTGTGTTCCCAAGACTATGGCAGACGCCATTAGCAAGCTTAGATACCAACTACCGACGCCGAACTGGAACTTGTGTGCAAGAGACCTAAGTATCACATCGATTCTTAAACTCGTCAAAAGCAACATCAATAGTCTCCAAGAAAGTGCTTCAACATCCAAAGATATCCTTCAGGTCGAGACCCGACATCACCACTTGACACTCACTTATAAAGCGACCGTCACGCCTACAGGAATGCTACTCAGTGGACCCGATATAGGAGTGACAAATAGAGTCCTCAGGAAATACTCTACCCATAGCGACTACTTTATGCGGGTCCGCTTTGCAGAAGAAGATGGCTCGGGTATAGTGTACGATAGCCGTGCCTCTCAGGAACAAATCTATGCACGTTTCAGACAAGTATTGCAAGGGGGAATTCAGATTGCAGGCCGGACCTATGAGTTCCTAGGCTTCTCTCACTCCTCATTGCACTATCATACCGCTTGGTTCATGGCACCTCTCCGGTTCGGTCACGGACCTTCAATCACGGCTAGAGACGTTATACAGGACCTAGGGCATTTCTCCCATTTGCACTGTAGCGCCAAATGTGCCGCTCGCATTGGGCAAGCTTTCTCCGACACATTGTTCGCTATCCCTCTTTCTAGCGACGTCTACGTCAATGAGGACTTGGAAGACGTCAAGAGGAATGGACATGTCTTCTCAGATGGATGTGGCACCATATCATTGGACTTGTTGCAAGCAGTATGGAGGAGGCTACCATCCGAGCGTCAACAACAGAAGCCAACAGTTCTCCAAATTCGGTACCGAGGCGCCAAAGGAGTCGTCTCACTGGATACGAGTTTACCTGGTAAACAGCTCCTCATCCGGAAAAGCATGAAAAAATTCGAGGCAACCGAAGGTTGGCGTGACATTGAGGTATGTTCTGGAAAGAATAAATTTTACTTAATCCTGTTTCACCAGTGCCTATCAGGCTACTAATCCAATGTTGATTAACGTTACATTGGAGAAGAATTCAAAATCAATGCTAATGCAGCCTGCCATAATGTCATGTTAAGTTTATCTTGATATATACGTATTCGGCTGACATGTATTCATCTTGGCAGATATGTGGAGCGAGCTACAAGCCTCTCACCTTGTTCTTGAACCAACAATTCATCAAAATCCTTGAAGATCTCGGCGTCTCGCTTAGCAATTTCCTCCAGGTTCAAAACGATGCTTTGCGAGAACTAAATATGATACTACAGAACCCTCTGAATACGGCAAACTTCTTGGAGTATTGCCGCTCTGGCATTTCTGCCGGGATGCCTACATTGCTACGGCTCTTGAACGACATCGGCCTTTCATTTCAGGCAGATGCCTTTCTCGCTAACATGGTCCAAATTGTCGCTTTTGCTACTCTGCGAGACATGAAATACAGAGCCAGGATTCCAGTAAAGGATGGTGTTTTGCTCTACGGAATAATGGACGAATCGGGAGAATTGAAAGAGGGAGAGGTCTATATTGCCACGAGGGCGATTGGACAAGACGGCAAATTCGATGAATTTGTGCTAGTACAAGACCGTGTAGTTGTCACCAGAGCGCCGGCCTTGCATCCAGGCGACATCCAAGTAGTCAAGGCCGTAAATTTGCCGCATAACTTTCGACTTAAAGCACTGTTTAATTGCATTGTTTTCAGTAAGCATGGAGTACGAGATCTTCCAAGTCAACTGGGAGGTGGCGACCTAGATGGTGGTAAGTGCAACTACAAACTATAACCGATACAAGCACAATAAGCCCTTAAGAGCCGAGGTCTCGCTTCAGCATGCTTGTAAGGAATGACCTAGCGTATCTTTCAAGAGCTCCGATTGAAGCGGCTAGATCCTATGTCTATTTGTTAAGTTAGAGTTGCTAACTTCCTCGTTTAGATTTATTTCATATCATCTACGACCGAAGGCTCATCCCACCGCGCACCGCATCACCATCAGAGTATGCTGCGGCACCCGCTAAAGATCTAGGAAGGTCCGTTCAACGAGAAGATATTATTGATTTCTTCGTTGAGTATATGCATTCGGATCGGCTAGGACAAATCTCCAACATGCACAAAGTGCTAGCCGATCAAGCAGCCCTTGGTACGGAAGAGCCAAATTGCATCCTCCTCGCTGAGCTGGCGTCCGTCGCTGTAGATTACACGAAGTCGGGGAACCCGGTGAGTTTCTTTTAGTGTGTAAATACAAGTTAAAAATAATTATACTGATCACAAACCAGGTGTCAATGGACAATGTGCCGAGAGGTTACTACAATATAAGGCCAGATTTTATGAATGGCGGTGGATCCTCCATCGGCCTTAAGGATCAGGAAATTGTTCTCGAAGCCGCCCAAGCAGAAAGCGTTCATGATCCGGACATCATCAACCTCATTGATCCTTCCACAAACAAGTAAGTTCCTGACGTAGCTAAGACTGGCGATAACACACAATCTAACCACTTCCCAGCCTTCGCTACTACAGGAGCCCCAGAAGCCTAGGGGTCCTTTACAGAGAAATTGACGAGACCAAGTTCTTCAGACAAATGAACGATAATGTGCAAGCTGCTCGCCAATCTATGAATCACGAAAGCTTAATGGAGAAATTGGACAGATACATAGATCGAGAAGCTAGTTTCCTGCAATGGGAGCACTACCGCAACTTTGCGGAGCAGCTGCGACAAGTGTATGCTACATTTTATAAATCTCTTGCCCGGATACCCTCACTCACAGGGAACAGTTACGAAGACACAATGCTCGATATCATGCATTCATATCAAATCCACCGCGGAGAGCCCCTCGGTGAACTCGAAGTCTTCTCTGGCAACATCTTCGGTAGCAAGATGCGCAATCTGACACGCCACGTACGCGAGGCCAACAACGAGGTCCGCGAACAGTTCAATAGGCACGTCTCGGCCGTGCTAAGTCGAATCGTGCATGGCGATGGGGATGGTGATGAAGAGGATGAAGCGCTGCCAAGGGCCATAGCCTGTTTCAAGATTGCGAGGGAGACAGAAAAGTGGGAGAATTCGGTCAATTTGAAGAGCTTTGAGTATGTGACGGCGGGCTGCTGCTTAGAGAGGCTGTGGGTCTACCAGGGTTGCCACTTGAGAAGGCTATAGACTAGAATGAGTCGGATTAGGGAAATAGCTAGATTAAGGCTTGGACATTTTTCGGTTGTGTTATGGTGTGATGGGATTTCTTATGGTGGTTTCTACGGACAACGGCATGCATTATATGAATCACGAATCCACAGCCCTGCTGTTCTATCACGAGACGGATCCGGGTGTGCTCGGCATACGGAGTAAAGGGGGACTAATATGAAAATTGCTGCATGGGGTGGCATATGATCGGCCTCTTTATGAATTCTTGGGCTTTCGGCTCCAACAGACCGGGATTCTTAGACGGCATTTATAGTTCGGATGGCGGATATCATGGGGAAATTTCTGCCAGTGTAAAAGAGGATTCTCTCTTTTGTGTAGGAGAATAACAAAATATACATTCCCACATATGTTTTTGATGTTGCTATTGTGATGACTGGTGTAAGCGGAGTAAGGAGTCAATGCCGTGCTGAAAGTCTTGACGGAAATAGAGGAAAGGATTACATTAACTGATTATCGTGTCTCATCTCGGAGTCGTGTGTATCCAAATATTCTTACTATCCCCAAGCCGTCAAATGCCTCTCGCGCTCCATTCTGCCACCTCTCCAATACCTTCCCTTACCCTTCTCCCCTCTCAACACCCCTCAATACCTTTCAATCAACCAAACTCTCCGCTCCTCATCTCCCATCTTCCCCAACATCTCCTGCTCTGCCCTCTTCATACTCAAAAAGTCCCTTACAAAACCATTCGCCAACACAGTCCCCAACATTTCATCCTCCTCCAATGCCGCCATCGCCTCCTCTACACTCGTCGGCATCTTTTCGGTAACACCGAACTCCCTCCTCTGCGACTCGCTCAGCAACGAAGGATTAACATTAACATCCTTCTCGACGAACTCATTTTCCCCACTCTTGACACCTAGCAAGCCCGCTCCGACAATCGCCGATAGCGCAAAATACATATTCGCCAGCCCATCCAGACACCTGACTTCCCATCTCCCATCCCTCACACGTCGCAACGGTGTCTCGCGATTCTGCGTGCCCCACGCCACCCAAGTGCCCCCCGTCCATGCATCATCCTTAACCCTCGCATAGGAGCTCCTCTCTGGCATACTAAACGCACAGATGGCAGCCAGGTGCCTCAACACACCTCCAACAAAGAACTGTATATCCCTATTCGGCGGATCCAGCGAGATATGTGCATGGGCCGCGGTGCCTATACCGGGAAAAGGCTGCGGATGCAGCGTTGCGCGGAGATTATGCGTCGCCGCGATCTGGGCGATCATCTGCCTAGCCTGGATTAAAGTGTCTATGGCAAGGAGGGGCGGGAGGGGCGGCAGTACAAACTCGTATTGGCCGGGCCCGGACTCGGCGTGGAATTGTTGGAGTGGAATGCCGGTTTCTTGGAGGTTGTCTGCGATTTCGATGAGGAGGGGGAGGTGGAGCCACTGCTCTGGCGTGAGGGTACCCCAGGCGTGCGTTTGCGTGAGGGGCATGTAGGGGCTGTGGTCTGTAGTGGAGGTCGACTGTTTGAGGAATGTCACTTCAATTTCGAAGCCGATGAGGAGCGAGATGCCGTGGTTGAACTTCAGGTCGTTGACCAGGATCTCCAAATTCGAGCGTGGACACTCGCGGATAGGGTTCCCGGCTTCGTCGCGCCAAAATGAAAGAACGGTTGCGGAGGGAAGGGGATCTTTTCTATGTGTGCGTCGCAGGGACCGGAGATCGGGCTCGACGTATATCTGGCCGACTGGATTGACGACGGGTGTGATGCCATCATTTTGCAGAGTTCCTGTGTTGCCTTGGGAGATGCCGATGCGGTTTCCTTCTCGGATAAGCCCCTCAAATTCTTTGATTGGTAGGATTCTGGCGCGGATAGTCGCCATGTAGTCGAGCCATTCGACGTAGACGTACTTAACTTCTGAGTTCCTCTGCATAAAGGCTTCGAAGACTGATAAATCGTAAACCTGAGGAGACTGCGGTGGAGGAGGGAAAGAGGGTGTTTGGGAGGGTGAGGCCGTGGGTCCCTCTGACCTGAATAATGGTACGGAAGGAAGTGGACCGGAAGTCTCAGCTGGGGGGTCCGGTTTGGGGTGCCAGGCAATAGGTTTTGGGGCTTCGGTAGCTAGGTCTTGGTAATCTGCTTGATATCGTAAATCATATAGTGAATTCGCGTTGTTGAACAATATATCCTTGGTCATGGCGATGGCCTGGTGCGGAGTGATATCCTCCTTCTCTATGTACTCAAGTAGGATCTACAAAGATTAGCACGAGCTTAAAATGACGGCATGAGCGACGTACTTCCAGCCACACCTCTCGGAACTGCTTATTCGCTAGCCAAAAAGTCTCTGGGAAATAGTGTCCGTCCGTGGAGTAAAGGAGTTTGGAACCTGGCGTTAGTTCCAAGGCCTGCCTAAGAATGGTCTTCTGCCCGTCTCTACTAACCATCGGAAACACTTCCCCAACATCAAGATAGACATGCTTATATACTGTGGCCAGGTAGCCAGCCTCCTGTGTATATGGATATGCCGAATGCAATAACACAAATGGTATGCGGGAGTAATTCTCAATTAGAGGTTGTAGATAAGCTGGGTTGGATTCGCGAAGGCCAATGTCGTTATCTCCAAGCCCAGTATGTAGTTGGAGGGGCTTTGAGAGTGCTTCCTTATGTGGCAGTCTTTCAGAAAGCACCTCCAGTGCCCGTAGGACTAGATAGTCGTTAAGCGGCTTCTTTTGGATCCTGAATTTCCTTTTCCGAATGCAACGCTCAACATATCTTTCAAAGGGATCGCCCACTTCTCGAGCAGCTATTTCGTAGTCAGGCTCGATATCTAACCCTGTTCTATAACATATGACTGTTTTGAAGCCGGCCACCTCTGTATCCTGGATCGCTTCCTGAATCTCCCGCTCAAACTCTTCCGTAAAAGTTATCCATATATCAGTAAGATAGCTTTCGTCTCTAAGATCGCCCTCAGAAGCATCTCTCAGAATGCTTTCCATCAGCTGCTCCGCAACAGTCTCTATGCGGACAATCCTCTTCGAAGGCGCCTTGGCGTATCGATCGTGGTGATCATAAGGGTACACCTTCCCCGGCCCCGTAAGCCCGTCGTCTAGCAAAAGCGCATGCGTGCCTTCGAAACACTTTTGATACAACCTCTCTGGAGCAGATCTCAGCCATTCGATTCGCTGCTCACGAACATCGTCCCAGTCCGCATTATCCTGCAGCTCGTAGAGCTGTCGAAGTTGTCGTGCCGCTCGTAGGTGAGGAAGTGATTTAAATGTGTCTCTTAATGCCCGACCCTGCGCTTCTGTTGTTATCGTCTCGAAAGGAACTGTATCCAGGTGTGTTGGCAGGAGAAGGTTGTGGGCGTGATTGTCAATAATGGGGTAGTTATTAACCACATGGCAAACTTGTTCCAGGGTAGGCGGCGGCGGAGGCGGAGGCGGGGAAGGAAGAGAATTCATCGTGTCAGGTATCTTAAGACTTTGTTGACTATATTACAATGCGGAATAGGAGCGGATGATCCTTCTAGACCTATAGCCGGTCTTTCTCAGGTGAGGTTAGTAGCAGTAGTTCCGCACACCTCGAAAATTGCCTCAAGTTTCCAGCCCAGTGTACCGACTAGAGTCTCTTTGCGATTTTCCTGACCTCACAATATCACAATAGGAACCTTGGCAGCAAATTTTGGGAATGCAAGGTATCTCGCGAACTGGGTCTTCCACTCCAAATGACGTCGCTTGGGCGGAAAGGCCGGTTAGGCAATGCTGAGTCGCAGTTTTGTCAGAACACTCCCTCACGGGATGAAAAGCACTGATTTGGGATCCAAAAACACCAAAGAGATGTAAATGTTCGAATCCAAGGGCATTAGACCTGTTCAGACTCGAGGTCAGATGCAGAATCGACGCTAACATGGCCCACTAACCATTTTCGGAGCTCTCCAACCGGCACTACTTTAGCGACGATGCTTGGAGACATTAGACTTTGTATAAGACTAGTTGTATAATGCCTACTTAGATCAAGGCTTCCATATCTCTCGAAAAGAGTATCCAGGTGTCTGCCACCCAAGAGTTTCTAAGAATTGGCCTGTATTCAGTCAGCGCGGAAAGAAACCGCACGTGGTTGCAGACAATTGGTATCATGAGTTGTCACCATCCTCTTAGAACATGTGAGATTCCTCCAAATTCTGTAAGCAAACTGGAACGAAACTTCCAATCACCACTCCGCACTCTACGAAAAAATCTCGATCCAAAATGTGGCCTTGAAATAACTATGCTCCCGTTGGAGATCCTCATCACCAATCACGCGATCCTCCGTAAACGCCTAATCACACCACTACCACCGCTACATCGCCGCCGGCCTCTCCCGAGTCTCTCGACCCAACGCTTGGCCAATACATCCCTCTACCAAGTGTCAGCCGACAATCCCATACGTGCTCGTACGCTAGAAAGTTCATGTCCCGGCCAAATGGGCATCCCGTGGCGCCCCTGAGTCGATCATTCGTGATGGCTCTACGTGGTTGCTCGCCCAATGTACGTGGAGCGTGTCGTACGATGTGAGGGGGCAGTGCGAACATTCATGTGTAAATATTTATAAAAAGGGGACATTGCCACTCGGTGTAGAGAAACATTGGACTTCATTCAATTGAACTCGAAACATCTTTGCGTTCTCATCTCCAAAAACCATACTTCTCTAAACAACTACTACCAACCTACCAAAGACCTAATAAATCGCTACCTCCAGCCTACACTCCAACAGCAGCCACATTCCGGAGAAACAAAAAACATCCAAATACCTATCATGCGTAACATTCTAATCGTCGGTGCCACGCGCGGCCTCGGCCACTCCCTCGCCCACCAATACGCCAAAGCCGGCAAAACTGTCTACGCCACAGCGCGATACTCAGTCCCGCAATCCCCTGTCGCAGGTATCCACTGGATCGGCAATATCGACATCGCCAAAGAGTCCGCCGGCCGCCTTATCTCGGCGCACTGGCAAGAAGAAACGAAAATCGACGTCCTCATCCTGTGCGCCAACTACTTCGCCGAGGAGACCCTCGACGAGCTGAACTGGTACAAGCAGACCAAGATGTACGAGACCGTGGCCATTGGGCCCGTTTTCCTTATCAAGCATCTCGTCGATGCGGGGATACTCAAGAAGGGGAGCAGAGTTGTGTTAGTAGGAAGTGAGAATGGGAGTGTAGCGCTGCGCCACGAGACCGGCGGCGCGGGCAACTACGGCGGGCATGGTAGCAAGGCGGCGCTGAATATGGTGGGCAGGCTGCTTAGTATCGATTTGAAGGAGCGCGGGATCGCAGTGGCGATTGTGCATACAGGGTACTTAAGGAAGGAGAATCGGGAGGGGTATTTTGAGACGGGAGATAAGAATGGTGAGTGTACTATTGATTACGAACTACGGTTCGTTGTTTGGGGATGTGTGCTAATGGGGCGCAGCTGTGAAACCGGATGAGGCTGCTACGTCGCTGCGACGATGGATCGACACATTTGATATGTGCCAGACGGGCCAGTTCTGGGCGGTGCGAGGCGCGGCGGATATCAAGACTGCGGAGGCGGTGCTTGGGCCACTCGAGAAGCTGGCTACCCCGCTTCAGCTTCCGTGGTGACCAATTCTTGGCGTGGAAAGATTGATATGTGGTTCTTTATGTCGTTCTGCATTCTGGGTGACGCAAGCATCAGCGTTGGTGTTTATGATGACATGGGGACTATCCTGTAATGATTGCTTGGTTATGACCAAGACATGATGTATAATGTTTCTCTTCACTATAAGTAATGGGCATATAAATCCACGCTATTCGAAATACTACGCAGTAGTTCAAACAAGCCCAATCTGAACACGTGACATCGCCATCCTCCCAAACCACGCCACCGGATCAACCTCGTCAACTTCAGACGAAGTATGCGAAACCACGCAACGTGACACAACACCAACAACAATAAAACAAACATCTCCGGACGTCTGTTTCCCATCTCTGCCTGGCTGTGAAACAAACTTCGGGGCTTATTATTGTGTGTCTAGTACCATTCCGCCCGCCGCACGGAGGTGTTCCGAAACTCCGTCGTGAGTCCTGCGTTAAGTAGTCTGAAAAGAGAAATACTCCGACCACGGCTACGTGCCTCAATGTTTCATCACTCACCTGACCGTATAACGCAGAAACACGAAAGCATCCGCATCTGCATCCCCAAGATAGGCCCGCCCAGACCCGAAAAGCCCGTAACTATCAGCCGTGTACAGCACCGGCTCTTTCCAAAAGGTAAGGAGAAAAAAAAAAAAAAAAAAAAAAAGAAACTTTTGACAAGAAGCAAAAGACATTCAGTCCCGGAAATGGTAGGCCACTTACATTCCCCAAAGCCTTACAGCTCCATCAAACACCCAATCAAAGAAACGCTTCCAACCCTCCCCACTTTACTAGCTCAGAGAACAGCGCACCTACTAGTTGCGCCCTTCAACCTTACAACAAAACAACCCACTACAGTCCCAGGCCCTCTCATCTCCACCCTAACCCCCCAAAATCCTGTCTCCTAGGCGGTGAATTGAGTTAGCTTAGTAGACACAGATACCAGCCTACTACACCATCCATAGCGAATACCCACAGAACCGTATATTAGAATATATATATATATATATATATATATATATTCGCTTTAACACGTCATATTGAACAACCCACTTCAGCTTCCACTCCAAAAATCCCCAAAAACAACTATTCCTCACATTCACAGTACAGATTATAACCGCCGTTAAGAACAAGTAATCGCTCAATTGATTCAATGATATCACGCTAGAAATGCCTCTCCCACCTACTGGATCATCAATCCCAATCACTCACTCAATCAATCTCTTACATCCATACACACCATCCATCCATCCGTCCCTTAGCTGCCCCATACACTCCTCTTGGACGTTAAATCAAGATATGCATAACACTGTACAATTAAAAAAAAAAAAAAAAAACTTAAAAGGAATGAAATATCTCTTTTCCAATCACCCCACCCCGCTATCTCAAACGAAAACCGAAAATTTTCCGCTTCCCACATCCGCCCACAATGATTAATTACAACAACACCATCGCCATACCCGAGAAAACTGCGCCAACGACATATACGCCGAGCGTGAATAGTCCCGTATCAAAGCTGGGTGCACTGAGCGCTCCTGCAGCACCAGGCGTACTCGAGCCCCCAGTAGCGCTCGCGCCATTCGGCTGACCTGTAACCGTGCCCTGACCCTGGGGACCGGCCTGCGCGAGGAGGGTAGCACACTGGCCGCTGGCAGTCTGGGCCGAGACCTGCGTCGCCTTGCCCTCGAAGCCGCAGCCATTTGTGTTGTTGCGGGCATACTGGTCGAGGACGTAGCCAAGCTGTTCGGAGGGCTTGCACATGCCGTAGGCGCCGTACACGCCGTTTTCGGCATCCCTCGCGATACCCGCGCAATAGTCGCCGCCCTTCTGACCACAGATGTAGCCAAAGATGTCGCCGTAGTCCTCTTCATCGACGTTGCTCTTGATGGTGCAAGTTAATGTGTCCATCATGCAATTGCACAGCGCGGCGTTGGCGACTGGGGGCAGGGGAGTGGCAACAGCAGCCCAAGAATCACCATTCTCAGGGCACTGAGCGGCGGCAGTGTTGGTAGGGGTGAAATCATTCATGTTGACACCGCTGGGGGTAACCTTGGCGATCTGAGCCGACAGGCTCTTGAAGTCTGGCAGTTCAGAGACGCTACCGTCAGATTGGATAGTAACAAGACCTTGGAAGATTAGTACGGGAAAATATAGTCAGAGGAAGTGAAACACACCGAATTCGTTCGCCTCCTCAAAGTACATGTAGACAATGCCGCCAGACCAGACATCCGTCATGTCCTTTCCGTAGAGAGCCTGGACTTCAGTGAACTCACGGGGACGGTCAGTGTTGCAGCCATACTCGGCAAAGAATACTGGAACGTCGTAATCTTTGTACTCCTCGGTACGGACATCGTAGCCAGAGGTCTTGAAGTCGGATTTGCCGCACCACGAGTAGATGTTGTAGCCCCAGAAATCGATGGCCTCCTCCCGGTTGCCACAGTCAAAATAAGCCTCCATGTCCTTACGGATGTCTGCATCGTCATTGGTAGCGTAGCCAACACCAATTTGACGGTAGTTCTTCGACTTGATGTAGGACTTCGTATCGCGGACAGCTGCCTTGACAAAAGCACTGGCGCCAGTGTTGTTGGGTGCATTGCTAACTTCGTTACCGGCGAAGAAGCCGAGAGTGTTGTCATATTTGGCCATAACATCAACGACGCTGGTGTATCGTGAGAAGAGGTCTGTTGTCCACTGAGCGTCGTCCCGATTGATAGAAGTTCCCGGTTCAGACAGATCCGCTACGACGTAGATTCCTGCATCGGCGAGCGCATTCATGCACGTATCGTGGTCCTTTGTGGGGTCGATGGCGTAGACTCGGATAGTGTTGGTCCTAAGCTTCGCAAGGTAGGGGATATCGCGCATGCATTTGGTGGTGTCAGCAAGAGGATCGGTGTAGTCGACCGATTCCGTCGCTGATGTGTTTGTGCCGACTTCCTGTTGGTACGCGACACCCCTCATGAAGAATTGCGTGCCATTAGTCTTGTAGAAGAATTTGTTGCCCTTAATAACAATGGGATCAACGGCTGCTGTCACGGTAGACGCGAAGAGCGCGGCCGCTGCAATAGCAATGCCCTTCATGGTGAGTGTTTCTGACCAGCGAAACCTCAAGTAATGCGATAACGACGGCGAGAGATTGGTAAGGTCTTAGTGTTTTGCTTGGTTTTATAATTGCTGGGCGGGGATTTTAGGAGCTGCTGGGTGTCCTAGGTTGCGGCTTCGGAAAAGGGATAAAGCACGGAATAGGTGACACAATGAGTGTGAGAATGCTGTCAATAGACTATTAAGATGTACGTAGAGAGCGTGAGTAAACGAAATAGAACAAACGCACGACAAAATTGTAGTGAAGCTCAAATGATGGTGGTGAAGCAGGCAGACCGTGAGGGACCACGGTGGATTCAGGGGCAGACACGCGAAACGTCCGCTGTGCTGCCCCCTGCGCCTCGGCGGATCTGGCCCAGGCCGAAACGGGAGGTACGGCGCATGGGCGCCATCCTGTTAGGTCTCGAATCAGCAGTCGCGGAAGAATGCATCTTCGCGCTGGTTCTCGAGCAAGGGATGAGATTGCAGTGGGTGCACGTTGCTATGTATTTGAGGTTTGGAGAGTAGGTGTCCGTCGTGTGCTTCTACGCGGCAGCGGGAGCTAGCTGTCCACACATTGCGTACTCTAGACCATAGCAATTCGACGGTACCACATTCGCGCCCCATCAGACCAGAGACCTCAGAGGTCTAAAATTATCAATCAGAGATCGTACTATTGCATCAGCACTTAAAGTACATCTAGAGGCTCAGAATAATACTCGGCGCCTAGTGATTTTGCCTGAGATCACGGCTGCTTTCGACCGCTCTCATATTGGCATTTGTCACCCCACTAAATAGACTGCGGAACTCTGTCGGCTCTGTCAATAATAAGGCAACATATCTGCATACAAGTCGTTAATGCGAAGACCTTCGAAGAGCTTCTCAACTCTTAGCTTCGAAACTAAACGTCCAAGCAAGTAACGTGTTGCACCACCTGAAGCGGACGTCCGCCTTGCGTTCTCTAACATAGTTGTCTCCGCCGAAACATGCACGCTCCGGCGAGCCTCATTACGCCGCTACTCAAGTTCGTGGCGAAGTCACTCCTTGGACAGGTGTAGCCAATTAGAGCCACGGGCACTGAAAGTTAGCTGTTCCAGCTTGCTTGCCTGAAGCGCAAAATTTCGTGTCTCAAGCGAAAATTCGCAGGATCCAATTGATTACGACGCAGGCCCATTATTGGTCTAGTAGGGAAGGTAGAAGTGAGCGTCCAAACGAAATCCTACCGGGGCCTGTAGAGGGCCTCGGACGGAAAGACTTCGAAACAAGACGAGGAGGAGGAGAATGCGGCGTGGCTGGTAATGATTATTTGCAAACGCAATAATGATGAGCTCTGCGGTCACCGGTTCCCGGTTCCAAGGCGGTCAAAGTTGCAATACGCCGATAAAGTTATAATGGGAAACAAGAAATTCTAATATTATTTGGAGGAGCTAGGACCCCGGTCGGTTGTTATGCTGGCACCTGTTAATTTCGTCATCGGACGATAGCGGATCGATGCAGCTTAATCTATTGCCATGCGTGGCTCAGGGGAACGCTATCGATGCAAAACCTGCAGAACCTGCAGCCTTGTGCTGTGGGAATACTCGAGAGAAATGGGCGAAATGAGTAGGAAACGTTTTGATGATGGGCGTTGCGAGCATGGGCTAGGGTCTTGGACGGTGCTGCACCGGTGCTTCCGCAGCTGAGATGGGCTGTTGAGGCTCTCTGAGAAGGCTTTCGCGGCACGCCCCCTTTGGGGGCCGTTTGCCAAGTGGGTGGGTGCGGCGGGAGAGCAGCGCCACCACCATCTCCGATAAGTTCGTCCTATCGTTATCGATTCGACGGACTGACACGGGGGAGTCGAGTTGGCAGCGCCAATCTTATGCCGGACAGGACCAATTCCGGGAACGGCGGATCCTGATTGCTATGAGCTAGGTTTGATCGCCCACGCCCGCACTGTTCTGCTGCTGGGCTGCCAAACTGCCCGTCCTGCACATCCACGGGAGACTCGTGACGTGCTCGACGACGAGGCTGTTTGTCGACGAACAGAGGACTGAAGCGGGCAGGCGGGGGAGGAGCAGTAAACGGGCGTTGTTAGCCAGCTTGAGTTCGATTGTGCGATGCTCTCAGCCAATATCTAGGCTGCTAAAACGGTGTCGGTACATGGGCGGCTTGCTGTTGCTATACGCTGCAAATCTGTAGGTACCGTGGGTAGATTGTTGCACCTAGAAGCCCCGGAGGCTTGGATATGGATGTGCTACCGGTACATACATCTGACTTGTGGTGTCCATGCGAGAGAGTGCCAGAGGATGCTGCCATGTAGGATCGAGAGCTCAACGGGTCCTGAATCTCCTCTAGGGCGGCGGTCCGCTCGTATGGAGCTCGCTCATGGCTCACGGGAGACCGATGCTCATCTGCTGGGACTATGTACTTGGAAGGCGCGTGGCGGGTCGCGCTTTCTAAAAATGACCCGGTGGTCGCTTCCGGCTTGGGAAACGCTGCCCGGCTCTCTCCTGCTCCTGCCTTCGCCCTCCGCACTCCAGGGCGGTCTGTCGCCTCACGCCACAGCAGCTGTGGCTTTGCGTATGTATGAGGTATGCGTGCACTATGCTCCGGTGCTGCCTGCAGTGGTTGTACTCGTCACTATCACAGTCGAGCAACTGATATGCAGCGCAGCGCGGGCGCAATTGGACGACGAGCATGTACCGCACGCGAGGGCACACGTCGGTGGCGATACTGCACACCCACATCCATAACGAGCAGCGGGAGGCTAGTAGGCGGCGGATGGGCTTGGGCTCGCGGGCTGGGAATCCTAGCAGCTCCTCCTCCTGGGCCTGCCTGCTCTCGCGCAAAAGCGGAGCCCTGACCAGTCCTAGTGCAGCGACTGGCTGCGCGGTAATTGGCCCGCCCCCTATTCTCCTGAGGACATGAATTGCCTGTGCCCACCGGCCACATTCCTGCTGCAGTGCCGCTCGCTCTACTTCTTTTCCTCTTCTCCCCCAACCCCTCCGGCCATTCACTTTTCCTGTTTTCCTTTCCTCTCCCTCACCGTCGTTTAGCCCGGGTGTTGCTGTTCTGTGGTGACTGCTGCACACCACTGCACCTGCACCTGCACCCTCGGCAGAGGAGCCGTCGCGAGCCGCGTCATCCAGCCTGCTGTCTGCTGTCGACCAAGCAACAGCAGCTGCCGCCTGCACCTCTTCCAAGGATTCACACTCGTTCAGCCCTCCAAAAAAACCACCACCGTACTCAGTTGTGCAGGCACGTTCAGCGCCGGCTGTGTCATCGACCAACTAGCCATTGCCCCGGTGATTAGACGCCTCGTCCGCTTCGAACGCCAACACCCCGCCCCCAACGACAATACTCTCGCTCGCCGCAACACCACGCTCGCTCGCCTCCGCAGCAATTAATCACCAAATTATTTCCTGAGCCTGTCAATTCCAGTTTAATAAGTCTTCGATTGGTCCTAATGCTCATTGTTTGAGGTACGTTCGCTCCGACGCCTGGTGTTTCAGGCCAATCTCGTGCCGCAATCCGCCCGCGTAGCTTGTTGACATTTTCTCCCCCAGTCTCTACATCGCACCCTAATCACTCCCCAAGATGTCCGGACATCCCCAAGGAGGCCATTACGACGATGGCTACGGCCATCAAGGCCAAGACTCGTACTATCACGATGACCAGTACGGCCAGTACGATCAACACCAGGGTGGACACGGGTACCAAGACCACCAGCATGGCGATGCTTACTACGATGAATCGTACGACTCCATCCATTTCCCACGCATTGCAGCCAAGGCTAACATCAGTGCAGTGCCTATTATGACGGCCAGAATGGCGGCCACTATCAACAGGACGGCTATTATGATGATCGCGGTCAGCAGGGTTACCAAGATGACTATTACAACGATCAATATTATGATCAAGGGGGCGCTCAAGGCGGCTATGGGCAAAACGGCTACGGGTTTGTTTCATCTATACACTCCGCGAGTAACATACTAACGCCACGCCTACAGTACGAAGCCTAGACGTCGTGGCCACGACTCTGAGGACGATTCCGAGACCTTCAGTGACTTCACGATGCGATCAGACATGGCTCGCGCCGCTGACATGGATTACTATGGACGCGGCGACGAGCGATACAACAGCTATGGTGATGGCATGAACCGCGGATACAGGCCTCCGTCTTCTCAAGTCTCCTACGGCGGCAATCGATCGTCTGGAGCATCGACCCCCATTTACGGCATGGACTACACAAATGCTCTTCCCGCTGGACAACGTTCTCGTGAACCCTACCCCGCATGGACAGTCGATGCACAGATTCCTTGCACTAAGGAGGAGATAGAGGATATCTTCTTAGAGTTGACAGCGAAATTCGGTTTTCAGCGCGACAGCATGAGGAACATGTACGATCATCTCATGACTCTCCTCGATTCTCGAGCCTCGCGTATGTCACCGAACCAGGCTCTCCTATCTCTGCATGCGGATTACATCGGTGGCGAAAATGCCAACTACCGCCGATGGTATTTTGCTGCTCATCTGGACTTGGATGATGCCATAGGATTCGCCAATATGAAGCTCGGTAAAGCAAACCGGAAAACGCGTAAAGCCAGGAAAGCAGCAAAGAAGAAGGCCTCTGAGAATGCTGGGAACGAGCAGGAAACGCTCGAGGCCTATGAGGGTGACAACAGCCTGGAAGCCGCGGAGTACCGGTGGAAGACTCGGATGAACCGAATGTCACAGCACGACCGTGTTCGCCAGATCGCACTTTACCTACTCTGCTGGGGTGAGGCCAACCAGGTCCGATTTATGCCAGAATGTCTCTGCTTTATTTTCAAGTGTGCCGATGACTACCTCAATTCGCCAGCTGGACAGGCAACGACAGAGCCTGTTGATGAGTTTACGTATCTCAATAACGTAATTACACCACTGTACCAGTTCTGTCGCGACCAAGGCTATGAGATCCAAGACGGAAAATACGTTCGCCGCGAGCGCGATCACGCTTCGATCATCGGATACGATGATATTAATCAACTTTTCTGGTATCCGGAGGGGATCGAGCGTATCGTCTTCGAGGACAAGTCCCGAATAGTCGACCTCCCCCCAGCTGAGCGATATGCGAGGCTGAAGGACGTTGTCTGGAAGAAAGTTTTCTTCAAGACATACTACGAACGCCGGTCATGGTTCCATATGCTTGTAAACTTCAACCGAATCTGGGTCATCCACGTTACAGCTTTCTGGTTTTATACCTCATTTAACTCCCAACCAATCTACACGAAAAAGTATGAGCAACAAATCGATAACAAACCAGAAAAAGCAGCCGTTCTATCGGCAGTAGGCCTCGGTGGCACTATTGCTTCGTTGATCATGATTTTCGCTACGCTCTGTGAATGGGCTTATGTACCTCGAAGATGGGCCGGTGCTCAGCATTTAACTAAACGCCTGCTCTTCCTTATTTTGGTCTTCGCTGTCAACATCGCTCCTAGCGTATATATTTTTGGTTTGGATAAGCGCAACGGAAAGATTCCGGTCATTCTCGGCGTGGTCCAGTTCATCATTGCTTTGGCTACCTTCGTCTTCTTCTCTGTCATGCCTCTCGGAGGTCTTTTCGGCTCTTATCTCACCCGCAACTCCCGCCAATACGTTGCCAGCCAGACATTCACAGCGAGCATTCCTCGCCTCAAGGGCAATGACATGTGGATGTCTTATGGGCTGTGGGTCATGGTCTTCGCCGCCAAGATGGCCGAGTCTTACTTCTTCCTGACCCTGTCGCTGAAGGATCCTATTCGAATTCTTTCGCACATGAAGAAGCCAGACTGCCTGGGAGACGTGATTGTGGGCGACATACTGTGCAAGTACCAGCCAAAGATTCTGCTTGGCTTGATGTTCTTCACAGATCTCGTACTCTTCTTCCTCGATACGTATCTGTGGTACATCATTCTCAATATGTTGTTCTCGGTTTCACGCTCGTTCTATCTCGGTGTCTCGATCTGGACTCCTTGGAGAAACATTTTCTCTCGACTTCCAAAGCGTATTTACTCTAAGATCCTTGCTACCACGGATATGGAGATTAAGTACAAGCCCAAGGTCTTGATTTCGCAGATTTGGAACGCCGTTGTGATCTCCATGTACCGAGAACATCTCTTGGCCATCGATCACGTTCAGAAGCTGCTGTACCATCAGGTCCCGTCTGAACAAGAGGGCAAGCGAACTCTACGTGCTCCTACATTCTTCGTGTCTCAAGAAGATCATTCTTTCAAAACCGAGTTCTTCCCCGCTCAGAGCGAAGCAGAGCGCCGCATCTCTTTTTTTGCCCAGTCTCTTTCCACGCCAATCCCGGAACCCCTACCTGTGGATAACATGCCAACTTTCACGGTAATGATCCCCCATTATAGCGAGAAGATTCTCCTCTCTCTCCGTGAGATTATCCGTGAGGACGAGCCATATTCCAGGGTCACTCTACTAGAGTACCTCAAGCAGCTCCATCCCCACGAGTGGGACTGCTTCGTCAAGGACACGAAGATTCTGGCTGATGAGACGTCTCAATTTAGCGGCGATTATGAAAAATCTGAAAAGGATACCGCTAAGAGCAAGATTGACGATCTTCCATTTTACTGCATTGGTTTCAAATCTGCCGCTCCAGAGTATACCCTCCGAACTCGTATTTGGGCATCACTTCGCTCGCAGACCTTGTACCGCACTATCTCTGGTTTCATGAACTACAGCCGTGCAATCAAACTTCTCTATCGTGTTGAGAATCCCGAGGTTGTCCAGATGTTTGGAGGCAATTCAGACAAGCTCGAGCGTGAGTTAGAACGCATGGCAAGGCGCAAATACAAGATCTGTGTTTCCATGCAACGTTATGCCAAGTTTTCCAAGGAAGAGCGGGAGAATACTGAGTTCTTGCTCCGGGCCTATCCGGACCTCCAGATCGCCTACTTGGACGAGGAACCGCCACTCAATGAAGGTGATGAGCCCCGCCTCTACTCCGCCTTGATCGATGGTCACTCCGAGCTCATGGATAATGGTATGCGTCGACCCAAATTCCGCGTCCAGTTATCTGGCAACCCTATTCTCGGTGACGGCAAGTCCGACAATCAGAACCACTGTATCATCTTCTATCGTGGCGAGTACATCCAGCTCATCGATGCCAACCAAGACAACTATTTAGAAGAATGTCTTAAGATTCGAAGCGTTTTGGCCGAGTTTGAAGAAATGACCACCGACAACGTTTCGCCCTATACACCTGGCATCCCGAACCTGAACTTCAACCCTGTTGCTATTCTCGGTGCTCGTGAATATATTTTCTCCGAGAATATTGGTATCCTCGGTGACGTGGCAGCTGGAAAGGAACAGACATTCGGAACCATGTTCGCCCGTACCTTGGCCCAGATCGGTGGCAAGCTCCATTATGGACATCCGGACTTCTTGAACGGTATCTTCATGACTACTCGTGGTGGTGTCTCTAAAGCTCAGAAAGGATTGCACCTCAATGAAGATATCTACGCTGGTATGAATGCTCTTATGCGCGGTGGTCGTATAAAGCATTGCGAATACTACCAGTGTGGTAAAGGTCGTGATCTTGGCTTTGGCTCTATTCTCAACTTCACGACTAAGATCGGTACCGGTATGGGAGAGCAAATGCTTTCTCGCGAATACTACTACCTTGGGACGCAGCTACCTTTGGATCGGTTCCTTTCATTCTACTATGCTCACCCTGGTTTCCACATCAACAACTTGTTCATCATGTTGTCAGTGCAATGCTTCATGTTCGTTCTCCTCAATCTTGGTGCCTTGAAGCACGAAACCATCATCTGCATGTATAACAAGGATACTCCTATCACTGATCCGCTATGGCCGAACGGCTGTGCCAACCTTGTACCTGTTTTCGACTGGGTCGCGCGTTGCATTGTCTCCATTTTCATTGTCTTTTTCATCTCCTTTGTGCCTCTTGTGGTTCAGGAGTTGACCGAGCGTGGAGCCTGGCGCGCATCGACTCGTCTTGCGAAGCACTTTGCGTCTGGCTCTCCTTTCTTCGAGGTCTTTGTCTGCCAGATCTATGCCAACGCTCTTCATACGGATCTGTCCTTCGGTGGAGCTCGATACATTGGTACTGGACGTGGCTTCGCCACTGCCCGCATTCCTTTTGGCATCCTTTACTCCCGCTTCGCTGGCCCGTCGATGTACATCGGTGCTCGATCCCTCATGATGCTACTCTTCGCGACTATGACGGTCTGGGGTCCTTGGCTGATATGGTTCTGGGCGTCCTTACTGTCTCTTTGCTTGTGTCCGTTCCTTTTCAACCCCCATCAGTTCTCCTGGGACGATTTCTTCATCGACTACAGGGAATATCTTCGCTGGCTTTCTCGAGGAAATACTCGTTCCCACAGTGCTTCCTGGATTGGTTATTGCCGTCTGTCTCGAACCCGTATTACTGGCTATAAGCGGAAGGCTCTTGGAGATCCTTCTTCCAAATTGTCTGGCGACGTCCCCCGCGCTCATATTACCAACATCTTCTTTAGCGAGATCGTGGGCCCGTTGGTCTTGGTTGCTGTTACACTCATCCCATACCTCTACATCAACGCACAGACTGGGGTTCCAAACGCCCAGAACCCAGCAAACGAACAAGGAGATGTTAAGAAGACAAATTCGTTGATTCGCGTTGCCCTGGTCGCTTTCGGTCCTATCGCGGTCAATGCCGGTGCTCTCGCTGCTCTCTTTGGAATGGCTTGCTGTATGGGCCCCGTCCTCAGCATGTGCTGCAAGAAGTTCGGAGCTGTCTTGGCAGCGATCGCTCACGCAATCGCTGTCATTATGCTTCTTGCCTTCTTCGAAGTCATGTTCTTCCTAGAGGGCTTCAATTTCACGCGAACCCTGGCCGGTATGATTGCTGTGGTCGCCATCCAGCGCTTCGTCTTCAAACTTATTATCGCCCTTGCCCTTACCCGAGAATTCAAAGCGGACACCGCAAACATTGCCTGGTGGACTGGGAAGTGGTACACCATGGGCTGGCACACTATTTCTCAACCAGGTCGTGAATTCCTTTGCAAGATCACCGAGCTGGGAATGTTTGCTGCCGACTTCATTTTTGGCCATATCCTCCTTTTCCTCATGCTCCCCATGCTCTTGGTCCCCTATGTGGACAAGTTCCACTCTGTCATGCTGTTTTGGCTTCGCCCAAGGTATGTTTTGTCTCCTTGGATGTTCAGAATTGTGATACTAATGTGACTAGTCGTCAAATTCGGCCTCCGATTTACTCCCTCAAGCAAACGAAACTACGAAAGCGACGGGTTATCCGTTATGCTATCCTCTACTTCGTTATCCTTATTGTCTTTGTCGCCCTGCTTGCCGGCCCCATCGTTGCCGGCAAATACCTGAACCTCGGCATGTCCATTCCTATGGATCTACTCCAGCCAACCGGGTTAAACAATAATGACACAAGTGCTTCGACTACGGGTCGCTGCCTCAATGGTAACTGCCCTGCTGGTCCAGGAGATGCGTCTGGAGCTCAGCCAACCGACGGTGCCAAATTGAGATTCATGGCTTTCTAAACCTGCAAAACTGAACACGACTAATCGCATTCAATCACTCTTTTTGGCACTTGCATTGTACAACAAACATAGCGGAACGCATGACGCTGGTGGCTATGGTCCCGGTAATGAATTATAATACTGGAGTTGTCGACTTCTGCATTCTCTTTGTTTTTAGGTGTTGGGCGGGGGGATAGATGCCTTTGGTTTTCCTTTTCTCTTTCTTGATCAATCAAGCCTTTTTCTTTTTTTTATCCGCCTAAGCTGCGGTTTGCACATTACGGAATAGTTCAGGCGGAAAGGGTGGCAATATGTTAGATAGTGATTGCATTGCAAAATAAATACAGGACTTTGTTAATCAAAGAGTTTACATGATTTGTTACGAGTGACGGAATGATTCCATAGAATAGCCCGCCTACAAAATAATGACGAGCTGTGTTAACTTTAGCGAGGGAAAATGTAGCTCCATAACTATTCTAAATAGGACGAGAGTTTTGCTGAGCTTTTCTTGGTTGTGGTTGCGAGGCAACCCCTATTCAGATGGATCCTTGGAAGTATCAACACGTGACCAGGAAATTAGTCGCGCGCTGCCGCCGCGACCCGCGATTTCATACATCTCAACGTCCAGAATATATTTCTCAGTCGACATACTACTCTGCAAACCCTTCTTCCTCTCCACACTCCCTCCTAATTAGCCTCTACTTTTCATGGACCTTAACGAAGCGCAGGGCGCCATTGTGCGGCTTATGCAGGACGCAAACGCGCAGTTCCATAAAGTTCCGGGCTCGGCGATTGTGCTGCGGTACATCAAGTCGAGCTACCAGCATGACCCGGTGCGCTCAGCGATTGAGCTCCTGCTCTTCTTGTTTGCGATAAGGTATCTGCTGGCGCCGAGTTATTCTGTGCAGAGGGAGAGGGTGAAGCTCACGGAGGAGGTGGGTTCGTCTATTCTATTCGGTAGGCTTGATAATGGTGGTAGGAGCGTGCTAATTCGACGTAGGAGATTGACGAGTTGGTCGAGGACTGGACGCCGGAGCCGCTTGTCGGGGCGCCGACGGCGTTTGAGGAGCTGGAGAATGAGAAGAGACCTGTTCTTGTAGGGTAAGTCTCCATATTCAGTCCCCCTTCCCCCTATCCTCTCTCTTCCTGCATTGCGAAGAAGTGTACTGATGGGCTAATTTAACAGTCCGACGGGACCAAAGTCCAAACTATCCAATGGACGAACCGTGACGAATCTGGCGAGCTATAATTTCTATAACTTCGTCGCGAACGAGCTATTGAAGGAGAAGGCGATCCAGACGCTGAGGACGTATGGCGTCGGACCGTGCGGACCGCCGGGCTTCTACGGGACTCAGGACGTGCATATGAAGACCGAGGCGGACGTTGCAGCGCATTTGGGCACTGCGGCGTGCATCATCTATGCACAATCTTTCTCGACGATATCAAGCGTCATCCCGTCATTTTCGAAGCGCGGGGACATCATTGTTGCGGATCGGGCGGTGAATTATGCGATCCGCAAGGGCATCCAGATTTCGAGGAGCACGGTACGGTGGTTCGAGCACAACGATATGCAGGACCTGGAGCGTGTGCTGAAGAAGGTGGTCAGCGAGCAGGCGAAGAAGCCGTTGACGAGACGGTTCATCGTGACTGAGGGGCTCTTCGAGAATATGGGCGATGTGGTCGATCTGCCGAAACTAGTGAGTCTTTTCCGTTCACATTTCATGGGTCGTAGAAATGACAGGCTGATATGTGTAAATATAGATCGAGCTGAAGCTCAAGTACAAATTCCGCCTCATCCTCGACGAAACATGGTCCTACGGCGTCCTCGGCCGCACCGGCCGCGGCGTCACAGAAGCCCAAAACGTAGACGCTACGAACGTCGACATGATAATCGGCTCGCTATCTGGGCCCCTCTGCGCCGCAGGCGGCTTCTGCGCCGGCACCGAGGAAGTTGTCGAGCACCAGCGCATCTCCTCCGCCTCCTACACCTACTCAGCCGCCCTCCCCGCCCTGCTATCCACTACTGCCAGTGAGACAATCGCCCTGCTGCAAGAGCAGCCTGAGATTCTAACTGCGTTGCGGGAGAATATCAAGACGATGCGCGCGCAGCTCGATCCGCGCAGCGACTGGGTGAAATGCACCAGCGCCCTGGATAACCCCATCATGCTCCTCGTTTTGAAACCAGAGGTCATCGCTTCTAAGAGTCTTTCTCCCGCAGACCAGAACCAGGTGCTACAGGACGTTGTCGACGAGGTACGTTCGCTACTCTATCACCTATCTAACCCTAATACTTTTTTGCCCTTTTTTAGTTGTTGCGGGAGGAGGGCGGGAAGGGTTTCGTACAATAGATGGGCTAACAGATCTACATAGTGCCTAGCAAACAACATCCTCATCACCCGCCTCAAACAAATGCCCGCCCCGCTCGGCGTCCCTGAACGGAACCACGGCTGGCAGCCCCAGCCCGCGCTCAAGGTCTGCGTAACTTCCGGCCTGACGAAGAAGGAGACGGAGAAGGCGGGCACCGTGATCAGACATGCTATTACAAAGGTTGTGGCGAGGAGGAAGTGAAGATGGGTGGGTGTTGGGGAAAGGAGGAGGAAAGGCTTGGGGTGTGGATGATTGATTTGTGTATCGATTGCATGGTTTGGCGTTTGCGGGTCGAGTCAAGTCGAGCCGAGTCGATGTCAACCTCTTTCGTCCGAGACAGACGGGACAGAAGATGAGATGAAAACGAAAAAAAATTTATCACTCATAGACTTACTTTAATGCCTAATACGATATCCTGCCTTCTATTTCATCCAATCCAATCTAGCATCCTCTGTACACGTGCATATATGTCCCAGACACAACAACGCAGGACGTACAATCACCTTGCAAACACCGAGGCAGCTCAGTCGATATATGAATTTAAATATCAAGAGGCAGGGCAGGGCAAATCATATACGTGTACATAGCTAGACTACCGGGTATAGCATACCTCAACACTCCACACATTACATCACCATCCTAACCACAACGTGGGAAGGAAGGGAGAAAAAAGTTGCTCAATCACAATCCCATCATGTTACCCCTGCAAGCAACTTCAGACCCAAGCCTAGCCAAACAATAATAAAAGAGAAAGAAAAAGAAAAGCCATGGCGAGGATATTTTTCTATCCAAAGGCCCTCATTCTACCAATATGAGAAAGAACCTAATAAACCAACTCACTCCTCAATCTACCCACCACCCCGAAGAGACCGTCGATAACTCCACCTCCCACAACCCCACTCCACTTACGGCTTCGGAATCCGTACTGTCTTACTAACCATCAAACACCCATGCAGCACCCACAACCCCACCACCGGATGGCACTCCAACACACCCCCCTTCGCCCAAACCCCCAGCGGCACATCCTCCAGCACCCATCCGTTCCATAGCCAGAACGCCATGACCGAGGCGAGGGCTAGCGAAGTCGGGATCGGGGTGCCTTCGAAGTACTTCGATTTTCCGGAGGCGTCTTTGGGGAGGAGGGCGACAGTGACATTAAAGCGGGCGAGGCGGGTGAGGCCGCAGAGGACGAAGAAAGCGAGGAGGAGGTGGTCTAGCGGCGTGCGGAGGCCAAGGGAGAAAGCAGCAGCTGCGGGGGCGACGCCAAAGGATATCTTCAAGCACATGAGAAAAATCTTCCTCAAATCCTGAACAATCCACTCCCCTAAGAGCACCAATAGACCGAAAGAAGACATGAAAAGATATGAGGTAAAGGAGAGAAGGGGGGGGAACATACCAAATCTGCCAAAGAATCCAATTCTTGGCCCATTAGACTAGCTTTCCTGCGCCATCGCGCGACTTTCCCGTCCATGAAATCAAAAAATAGACCAAGTGGGATGAATCCGAGTGCGAGGTATAGGTTCGAGAAGTCATGCGGGTCGTCCCCGACGCAGTACCGCAGCGACGAGAAGACGGACATGACGCCGCAGAAGCCTGTTACAAGTCAGCTATCTATGTATGGATTGTAATTGAGGGGACAAAGAGAGGGGTAGGCGTGGGGAATGAAGGTTTGAGGTTGGGAGGAGGTCTAAGACGGCGGAAACCTACCATTTAACTCCGTAATGAAATCTGCCATATGCAATGCCCTGTCCTCATCAGCCCTCATCCCTCATACAATACACAGTTCCCTTCTTCTCCTCTCCACATACTAAATACATACATACCTCACAAGCGAAAAATGCCCCGCGTCCGAAGCCAGCAACCTCTTCTGCTTATCCTGCGCTAACCACATCCAATTAGCATACAAAACAAAACACCCAAAAGCACTCCTCTCACACATTCCTAGAGCATATGAAAGACGTACAGAGATCTGTTGCGGGCGGCAAGCTCTTGGCCGCGTCCGGTGTCGTCGGAGCGCCGTTTCGTCGGGACATGGTGGACGTATATACGTACGTACCGTACGTATGTGCGGCGGTGAGAGAGGGACAGATGTAGGTTTGAATCGAACTTCGTGTCGAGCGACAAAGGAAAACGAGGACCTGTGTTAGCAAGAGGGAGGCAAAAGAGTACGGCTGTCGGGAGGTGTGTATTGGTAGGTGAAGTGCGTCAGAGACAGAAGGCAAGGCGCGCCAGCCAGCTTTCGCTTCAAGGATTCTCTCGAAAGGTACCGCCAACGTCATCACCGTGCTCGCCCAGCCACATCCCGTGATCCGCCAAGAATGGATTCACAGCCACTCCCTTCACACATACTGTGAATACTCCTCCACATGACGTAGATACCATGATAGTACTACGATGAGAATACTAGGAATAGCATATGCACATCATTCATATTATCTGATGACTATACCTAGCGTCTAGCTCTTCGCTTACTAGTGTTATAAGAACTCAACAAAACTCCGTCAAGTTGCGTCTCCCCATCCCCCGCCATTTACACTACAATGTGTACTGTGCTAATGCGCCAAGCTACTTTCGTTTATTCGCTGCCATTCTTGGCCGCCTCTGGGCATTAGTCCGTTAGGTGGATTTTTCCACATCTTCGGTGCCTAGTATCCAAGAGGAAACCAAAGGCCAGGTATGCCTCTATGAGGCGAAGGCGATGAATGCTCCTCCGTTGAAGCACATCAACAGCCGGAGTTGGATACTAACTGGTATAAGTGCCGACTGATAAGCCTCTAGCATCTCTCCAGATACCATGGAGCACGTTCTATGCTGAAAATACAAAGGTTCCAGTAATCGTATGCGGGTTAAGGAGCTGCTCCCTAGTGGAGCGCTGGTGAAAAGAAGATAAAAAGAGGACAGCGCACATCTTCAACGGATGATTATCAGGGAAAAGCCGTCGACCCATTGTGCGCAAGATCCAGAGATACCTCCAAGGGTATAACCGCGAGGTGGGATGAGCGTGTGGCTACATCAAGTCAGCGCAAAAAGTAAGGCTAGCACGAGAGGAGATGTTGACTTACCCACTACCGCCGTGAGGGTTTCCATACCAGTCGCTCTTCCGTCCCAGGCTCGTCAATATTTGCAAGCCATCAATCCAAAGGCCAGCCCGGAGTGCGAACCCCATCAACAGCTCTCCCTTGCGTGTGTCCAAGGCAAATTCGCTTGGCTTACCGCCCCTCTTGCCGAACATTTGCGTGGTTGTGTCTTCATAGATGAACTCGATACCGTCCAATGCTAGACCGTGGTACACCCGAATAGCGAGGAGAAGCTTGGTCTGGATATAGGCACTTTCTAAGAGCACCTCCTGCGGCTCGGAACCCTTCATCTGGGAGTAGCCTAATCTGCTGCCACGATACCCCCATCGTCCGTCTGGGAAGCGAACTCTAGCAATTTTTTGGTTCGCAAGATGGCTGAAATCCTCCACTACGTGCTTTCCGCCACCGGCAGAGAAAACTTCCACCTTTAACCGTGAGTTGCGTTTCTCTTTGGGAAGCATTCCGCGAAGATCCGCTTCGTTTAGTGCGACCTGTCGTGGATATTGCTTGTCAATTTCCGGCCACTCGCGCCATACATGGCACACATCATCGCCTTCCGGGTAAAGCTCAATCCACGCAATGCCGGACTTCGAAGTGGCTATTACGCCACCCTGGCCGCTATCGACCGTCCACACTTGAACGCTACCGTCAGTGGGTGCAATGTCGATTGGTATTGCAAAGCATGGGTGGAAACGGAAACGCAGGGTATCCAGTCTATGCCATCTACACTCGTCTTCTGGCAGTACTAATCGCTGACCCGGGGTTTTGGTTCTCGTCGAATACGACTCGCGGCAGACGAATGTGCGATGTAGGTTAACGTAGTCACGCAACATGACCCCAGACTCTTGATGTGGGCAGCCAAACAAATGCCCTGTTTCGTGTAAATGGGCCCCAATGCCGATATTCGCTGCCTCCCAATTACTTCCGGATTCATTACAATCATTAGCAATAAAAGCTGTATCTGTGCGCGTACAATCCTGAAATGCCTGCCATACTTCTTCAATGCTCGATGGATAGCTTTGGAGGGCCTGAGATCCGAAAATAGCCAATTGCAGGTCTCCGTCACCGCCACCTAGGGCAGCGTGTCCTCGGATAGTTTTAGCCTGCGTGTCCCAATGGCTATCTAAGAACAGGCACGACACGTATTGCTTCTGGCCTGGTTTTGGTTGAAAGTAATCTTTGACAGCTTCCGCGGCAATGCCAAAGAGCTCCCCTTTTTTTGTTCCACCAGCATACTGCTGGGCGCGGTCAAGGTCCCTAATTTCTGCAACAGTCTTTCTTGACCGGATGACATGTATCTTTGCTTGAGTCCTAAATTGGCCAGCCCCCCAGTCCTGGAAGCTCACAGTGCCGGGTTCCCAAACGTCTTCGAATCGAAAGCAACGTCGACCAAAACCATTACGATTCATTTGCTCGCCGGTAAATGCCTGCCAGAGGTACGCGGCCATTCTAAATTTCTTTATTGCCAGATCCAGTCCGTTCCCTTCGCGCTGCATCCGATCAGGCATGGCGTCAAAGGTTCCAGGAGAATCACTCCCAAGAATTATCGCAAGCTGAAGTGGTGGAAGTTGCATTAGTGGTAGATAATTTATGTTCAAGAACGACGCATGAGCGGGGATCGTAGATGAGCTTGAATGAGATACTTTGGGGGATGAGAAATCCAATCGCAGGCAATTCCATCCGGGCTCGAGGTGGACAAGGGCTTTGAAATACGAGTCGCTCACAGGCCATCCGGTGGGCGGGAAGCGGTTCTGATGATGATTAACGGTGACCATGCCGTCCAGCGGCCGCTGGTTGGGTTCGCCGATTCGACCAAATATTAGTAGCACCTGCTGATGAACCTATTCGCAGTCAGCAAGTGATTATAGAGGCAAAGAAGGAGAAGGCCGACCCATGAGTTGTCAGACACAGAGAGAACGCGAGGTGCTAGCAGCGAAGACGGATTGACCGACATCTGAGAGCCATTGGAGATTGGGGAAGCCAAACCCTGGAGATGTGGTCAGTGACAGGCTAAGCAGGAATATGGGTTACAGTGGCCCGCTCACATTCATGCTGTACCGCTTTGACGGGTTGGCTGATGGGCGCGGAGGTCGAGAAGTGGGGAGAGGCGGAGGCGTTCCGTTTGTGGGAGCTCTTGGTTGCGCCGATGAGTCCTCAGAAGTCGGCGGGGTCGTCGAACCCAGGGCGGAGGAATTCAAGGTCGAGTTCGATTTTCTGGACGCTATGGTGCCATTACTACGACCATTGACTTGGCTGTCAGCATTGCTGTTGCCACTAGACTTCACGTTCCTTGACGACTTCTCTGTTTTGATGACACTCGATCTCGACCTCCGGAGATTGCTAAGGAAAGAAGGCATGGCCCACGAGGGCGAGGCAAATTGGAAAGAGCGCGGACCGGCGTGGTCTCACAGAAGATGTGCCGCGGCTCTGGGATCCACCAGCAAGAGGCTCAAGCCTTGGGAACAAAGCCAACGATAGACGCGTAATCTGCGGACCGGGCGACCGCACAGAGTCGCGGTTCGTGGAATGCGGCTGTTGGCAATTGGATTAGTGGACCCTAACAAACGAGTGAAGCGCGAGAACGGTGGAAGCGAGAGGAAAAGACAGCGGAGTGAGAAAAGCGGAGGCGAAGGGGGAGGTGGAGAAGAGGAGCGGCCACTGTGCCCTGGTGTTGAGGTTGCGACGGACTAGCAAGAGGCGGGCTATCAGTTGCATGCAAGCCGCGAAGATCAAGCTAGGGGGCCGCAACGAGCTCAAGAGACGATATACGATAGCCAAGAACTGCAATTCTAGAAAACCGCTCTGGCCGTGGAGTGAGCAGCAGTTCAGAAGCAGCGTCGCACACAGAAAGCCGGCGCCGGGCAAGCGAACAAGCTGTGCTGTCTGCAGAGTCGCACGCAAACAGCAAACGGAACAATGACGTCGCGCGCATGGGGCGTGGGAAGCCACTGCCGAGCGAGCGTGTCGCGCCGAGAGATGCTTCGCCAGGCGCTGCCCAGATGCAGTGTGGCCGTGAAGCCAGACTATGCAGGCCCGAGTGGCGGCAATTGGCGTCGCTGTGCTTCTCAGAGTCGCTGTCCTTTCTTGTTCCTCTGCTGCGGCCTCGCTGTGCATCGTGAGGGAGCGGACAGCAGTGCAGTAAACGCAAATCGCATTGCGCGCTTCCAGCCAATCGCGGCCGGCTGCGTCAGCCACTCAGAAAGGGGAGCGATAGGCGGCGCAAGCGTCCGCACCACCAGCACATGCACTGCCCACTACGGCATTCAATACGATGCAACGATACGGGGCCCATACAACTAGCGCCGTACGGTACGCTTACCTCACCGCGGCGCGCTAGCCAAGTTGGGGCGCTCAATTAAACCTGCAACAAGGATCCCACGCGTCATCTTCGCGCCAGCTCGGGCGCGTAATGCCCGTGTCCAGCAAGTGGGGTCTACGAAATCCCATTCGCGGACGGCCTGCTGCGAGGGGCAGACGGGCTGGCTGTAGGACGCCGGAGTATGACTCCTTTTGCCCATAGGGCTGCCCCTTTGGTCTGCTGCTAATCAATTGCTGATTATGTGCGAGCAATCCATGGTTGCCGGCTCATCAGGCGTGCGGCGCGGGTGGAGAAATCCCATCGGAAGGATTTCGTGTCGAACGTGTCCCTCAGGAGCGGAATAGGGTTCTGTGCCGTCTGTCTGCCTTTGCACACGACGCACCGTAGTGCACGTCTTTCTTGCCTTCGCTTGCTGTGGGTCCTGTTCCTGCTTCGCACATCTTGTTCGCGCGCTCTCCCATGCCACCCCCTCTCCCACTTGTGGCGCAAATGAGCTCATTCGCTTTCGTATATGCACGCTGGCTAGGTATCCAGCCCATCCCGTCTCGCGAATATGTCCGAGCCAGCTTGCCTTACCAACACCGCACCGCACAACTCAAAACCGGTTCTGTTCTCACAGTTGCTTTGCAATATGCATGCATTACTATTTATGCTTGATTTTCGCTTGATGACTCGCTCTGCATCCGCTCGCCATCAACACCCTGCTGCTATCGCTACCCACTTCCCATGCTCCCCCTTCAGTGCCCTTCCCGCATACTGTGTCCCTTCTGCCCCACCCGATATCAGAGCAAACAAAATGTGTAAGTAGACGTGGAGTGTACATTGGAGGAAATAGAAAAGACACAAACGGTGAGTCCGGGGGTGTACTGGGGAAACGGGTGGCACAAGGCGCTTGCTGCGGCGCTCGGCTGAGCCGAGGGGGTTCACCAGCGGGGGCGATAAGTCGACATTCATTCGAGAAGCCGCCGGTGGTATCATCCTCAAACCAAAGAAATTATGAGACCGCTGGAACATTGTTTCTGACGCTTGCAAAATGCAAAATGGTATTGGTTGCTCCTTGGTAACAGGAGACTAATGGAATGTAACGCATGTGGGAGTAGATCCTCCATGCCTATATACGGCAAACGGAATCCCATGCAGTGTAGTAAGAGCGGGTATGAATACACCTCCGAGAAGAACGCCGTGCTTTTGGTAAGGACAGTAAGAAAGTTAATGAAGAAATGGCCGTGAGCCTTCTTGCGCGTTAGGTTGATCCAACACGATTTGCGGGTGTATCCAGTGTTGGTCGGAATCATTACTCATTCCTCTCGCATATATTTGAGAAGATAGTCGTGTATTAGTGTAAAGTCGTCGCATTAGGGGTTCATGAGACCAGCTCTCCACCCAAGTCCATGCCAAGGCCTTCGACCTTGCCAGCGCGCGAGTGGTCTATGCCAATGCGTGGGCTATCGCCGGTTGGTGGAAGGAGGTTATCGAAGTTAAGACGGCGTCGAGCCTCGCGGGCAGCCGCTGGCGTCTTTGCCGTTGCGGGGGTACGATTCCAAGAACTACCGACTTGCGCAGGACTGGGTGTCATGTTTAAAAACTCAGCAAAATTCAGATTCGCAGACGGAGTGTTGAGGCCAAAGCCTGGAAATGGAGCTCCGCCGCCTCCAGGGGTAGACATCATGGAAGACGGTAGTGGCGTCGATTTAGGAGGTGGGGTGGAAGGCGCAAGCATGCGTGATTTGGACGTTCCTGGTTGTGCAGGTGATGGAGAGGTAGCTAGATACATCAATAGATTGGCATCCTCTTCACCATTTTGGCCATTGCGAGCAGCACCTGCAGCACTGAAGCCACTCTGTCGGAGACGGGCGGAACGGGCGACAGCCGGCGGTGGAGTTCGGGGGGCAGGTGGTGGTGGTGAAGAATGAAAGCGAGAGCTAGTTAGCTGAAATGAGGTGATAGGAAGGTCTTCATCGTCATCCTCGGAAAGAAGGGGCGATCTATTGTCATCCGGTATAGTCGAGCTCTCAGAGACGAAGGACAATGTCGGAGCATGCGTAAACCGAGTATGGCGGCGAGGGTATACGGGAGACGACTCAGGCAGTCGATGTGCACTCTTCCACGATGTTGCGGATGTTGTTGATGTCCTCACTTTTATGCGGGCGTGGTTGCTGGTGCCGGGATACCGATTGAACGATGAATTGTACCGTGGTCTCTTGCCCTGACTGTGGCTACTACCAGACCGACTTCCAGATCGCTGAACTTCTTCTGAGAACATGGGCGGCACAAGCGGGGAGGAATCGAGGACGCCGTTCGGATAGAAGCGTTCGGAGACGCTGGAGGCGTCTGACATTGTCTCGTTGCTCGATCCGGGACGTTTCCGTTTGAGCTCTACATCCACTCTCGGCTCAAGAGTGTCGAGGCTGAGAGTCTCCCATCCATGCTTAATCTTGACATTGGCCAAAGCGAGGCGGTTCTGCAGCGTCCTGGTCATCTGCAGAGGAAGGGATTAGCACTCAATGCTGAGAGAATATGCACCTGGGCCGGCATGTAGGGAGATCAGACCTTGGAGACCTGTGCTCTCCGCAGAACTTTTGTTGCAACTTCGGCAGGCTGATCCATTCGGTCTGTGGTCGCCATGGTGGAAAAGTCGTAGAGCAGAAGGGAGCTATGATGGAGGGAGGTAAGAGAGCTCTCGGTAGCGTTTCACGCCGGTTGGGGGTTGCAGCGCCAGCTGAGAGCAGCCGGCGGAGGAATGCGAAGTTTGACGCTTCGAATGCGGGATAGCTCAAGGTCAGGGCGGAGCACAGGCACGAACCAGCGACAGGCTAGTTGACGGCACGGTGAGAGCAACAGTGCGCAATAAAGGCTGCACTTAATAATTTCTGACCCGTCTACAACCGCACGATCGCTCACTGGGCTGCTGGAGCCTCGCGGTTGTTTGGCCGTGAGGCTTGGCGGGCCCGGGCGGGGACCAGGGCAGGGTGCACGGCACGGTAAGATACAGAAACGCTAGCTGACAGAGCCGTTTCTAGCGTTTCGATACACACCGAAGGACTTCGTAATTGATCGGAGATCTAGGGTGGAGAAGACTGGCGAAAGTTCCTGGCCGCTCAAGACACCCAATTACCTGAAGACATGGGAAATGGGCTCTCGTCTGCGCTGGTTCATGATCATTAATAGTAACGGAGAGGCTGATATGATTTATTCTTCATCATCAACTAAATGTGAAGATGATGCCCTTCTTTGCACTGCTCCACGGCATTTTTGCAAGTGTCTGACGAGCTTCCCTGTCCATCTAGTATTCCCACCCGAACGAGCAAGATCCGCACGACCTAGCCTTTAACGGGGCAAATGCTGAACTTCTAAATCCTGATTCTCCATGCGCAATGCCATGGAATATCAACCGAAGTTATAAACGAGTCGCTAGATAACGGAGATTACTTGTGGCTTGAACGGCGGCTAGAGGTCTTGGCAGTTGGCGAGAGGTCTATGCAAACGCGCGTCGTTTTTAGCCTTGTGCGCGGAAATCGGCAGAGCCAGTAACGTGTTGAGCCAGTAACGTGCTGCTAAAACTGAACGTAGCCGTTATACTTGCAAGCAAGCAACTGCCGTAGAATGCTTCACGTTGTGCATAACAATCAAGCTTATGTACAGGCGACAGCTATAGCATCACCTCAAGACCCTTCCTCAGGCAAATGAAGCTAATAGGCGCGCCTGGGTATATATGAGCTTAGCAACTTAGATATATAGGCTTTGCGCAGAAAAGGAAGAGAGAAAAAAACCCGGAACACAGAGGCTGTAGAATCCAAAAGCCATCAAAGATTTCCCTTCTTGCTTCCAAACATTGCGAGTTGACCCACTTTCCCCAACCTCTCCTTTCGGCTTTGTCATGTCGACTAAGGTGCCTGATTTAACACACGTATCCCCTGAAATATTGAACCTATTGGCTTGCATGCATGCCATAGCTCATTTTATAGTCGCGAACATGTACAATATATTAGAAGTAGGTACAATTCAGGATGGAGAACTCATCTAAACTATGACACCTTGTTTCCTTCATACTAGGATGACGTCCACTAAATCTTTGTCGGTGAATCCCTTCGCAGCTTCCCCATGCATAATTCCATGGACATAAGCGGCCCCGACCATAGTATAGTATCTTCCCTCAGGATGCACGTCTGAAGAACGTAGGAGAATAGGTACCTTCGACCCATATACAACCCATACCTCATCCCCAAACTTCAAGCTTGCTGGTCCCAGTCCGAGGAACCCCTTCTCAGTTTGGAACAGTCTCCGACCACCGTAAGCGACGTGGTGTGCCCCTGCATAAGGTTGAATATCTGGGAAAATGTTCACTGCGCCGTTTGGTAGACGTAGTGGAGGTCGTCCAAGTTTGAAGTAAGCGTCCACCTCTGCCATAGTTGGAATGCATTGACCAGGGTACTTGGCACTGATTGCTTCGAGTTGGGACAACAGAGGCCTCACTCTTTCAAAGTAAGGGCTATTTACGCTCCGGATAGGCCGAGAAATTTGATCCTGGATTCCAGCCTCACTTTGTTTGTCTGAATCGACAATAACTAACCCGGATTTATCTTCATGTTGCGTTCCCAAGGCTTGACACAAGAGATCATAGAGTCCAATGACTCTTTTGTTTTGTGCCTCTTCCTCTGAGATCTTGAGTTCCGGTTCATTGCATACCATGGCGCAGAGAAGAGTCTTGAATTGGTCCGAGAAGCCTGCAGGTGCGGGTGTTTGACCCAGCCGATCCATATCCGCACATAAAGTTCTCCACAGGACTTCGGGAGGTAGTTGACCCATGGCCCTGTAGGAAGCCCCATCGTCAATTTTCTCGAGGAGGTGAAACCAGCTATCATCTATTTCGAGTACCTTGCATCCTAATCCCCCGGTTGACCTTGCGGCAGCAGTCCGAATGATGGTATCTACTTGAACTCCTTTTATACCTAGTTCTGCTATGTCTAAAGAGATGTCGCACCTTGGTACCCCCTCCGCAAGGTTGCTTGATGCAGAGAAGGGATCAACCAATAGGGGATTGATGCCAGTGACGCTAAAATCGAGTACCCATGAGGGTAGATTGTGGAGCGACTTCTCAGATTGGCCTCTGACCAGAGCTAAAGGCTTAAGATCGCTAGCCTCAGATATGAGCACTTTGCTGAAGATGGAGAAGCAACGCTCCACCGAGATCCTGTAGTCTGGGCGAACCTCTAGTCGCATGTTTGGATTAAGGTCATGAAGAGGGAGTAGAGCGTAGAGTTTATCCCTAGGGTCAGTCGCTCGGAAGGGTAGTGACAGAGCAATGAGACTATAAAGGCCAAGCAATTTGTTCACAGCCTCGGCATCTAGGTCCTTTGATTCTTGAAGCTCACGTACCTGCTGCCTCAAAGAACTAATGACCCGAAAATGGTGCTCGATACCTGAGGCAACCTCGTGAATTGGCACATATATCGTCGAAGGGTTGTGTCCCAGGGCCTGACCACGTTTTTCCATCACGGCTGCTACGGTCTCGAGATTGTTCCAGCCTACGTCCGAATTGCCGCAGTACATGATGATTCCTTTGGCAAAAACGGCTTCTTGGATGACCCACATGCGTCGGAACCATTGCCGGAGAAATATGGCTGCTAGTGCATTCCACTCCTCTTGAGAAATGTAAGGTACATTATAACGATGGAAGAGCTCAAAATCATTATCCCTATAGGGAACGATGCCGCTATCGACAATATTTTGTGCCGACCCCACAATTTTGCGGATCGTAGATATCCCAAGTTCCGTGAATTGGTCTTTGGCCCCAAGCCAGACAATCACATACTGTGCCAGTGAATAGATGCGGTTCATAATAGCAACTTGAGCCTCGCGCTCTCCGATATCATCCTGGTTTATACAAATCGCGTCGATCCAAATATAGTCATCAGCTGTATCCGAGATAAAAGGCGGTACGTCTTCGATCACTTCTTGCATCCCCATCTCCGTTTCGCTCTTTCTCAATGCTTCGGCGACCTCTATGTGACCGTTCGCAGAGGCATAGTTTCTTGGAGTACGGCCTTTCTTATCCTTTATATTTACTTGAGCACCTGATTTCAGCAAGATTTTGACATTCTCAAGCCTTCCTTCAGAAGCAGCGTCATGAAGAGGAGTGCAACCATTGTAGTCTTCGAAATTTACGGAGAGCCCGCTGCCAGCATAGGCATGAACTTTTGGATAGTCGGTCGATGCTGCCTCTCTATGAAGAAAAGTCTTACCAGTTGCCGGATGAGGCCTATCCAGAATGCGTCGTATCCAGTTTGTTGGAGTTTGGCAGAAGAACTCATGAAGATTTTTTCCGATTTTCAGGATTTTCCCATCGCATACGATATCAGTAACGTTCTTCACATCGTATTCTTTTTCGTGTGAATGAAAGTGATCTTCCAATCCATTCCCGCTCGCATGTGGATTGCCCCAGGTATATGAAAGGCAATGAAACCACGGTCTCTCCGGCCCTGTAGGCTTCTGCAACCGGTAAGGCGTGATTACCGGCGGCCAAGCCAGGTCAATCGTCTGGAGCGAGATGCATATCCTGCCATATATATCGTTCTCCTTCCGCCGCACAAGCCTGATTGAAGACCTCGTTGGCAATGGTGAGTAGAGATATGGCTGTCCGCTGGGTGACTCCATTTCCCGTTTGCGAGGTTAGTCGAGAATTGTCATTATTAGTGTCTCATCAATTCTAGAGGGGACAGTTTCACGGTGTGGTCTGATGTAGCATTAGGATCGAATGGTTGAGAGCTGAAGAACAGTTCAGCTCGGCGGGGTATCGTTAAAGTTGGATTTTCAGCCGTCCAAGTTCCAAGGCTCATCAAAAATTGTCTTCACTTCGGGGCCTCGGGAGGCTTGAAATATACGTGGCAGGATTAAATTGGATGCTTAGGCCTACGAAACTTTATTCGCATAGGAATGTGTAGCGACATGGCCTGGAGTCGAAAGATTGTGACGGCACTTAAGAAATCAGAGCGCAGTATTGTTGGTTTCATGGCTTACTCTCTCCACTGTGTGTTCTGAGCAAAGAACCGACGAAAACGTTTGCTAGGTGATAACGTTTATGTAGCAGCCGTTCCAGGGATCACACAATGCGGTACTCAGACTCCTATTTAAGGGCATTATTCCCAGACACTGTATATAACGTTGAAATTTGCAAAGAACTCAACATTACCACAACTTCCCCTCGGATCTACTGAGAAAGTCTCTCAAATATGCCGTGCCGGCAATATTATTCTACCCGTCCAACTCCCAATACTATCCATGAGTATCCTTTGGTATCTTGAAATGCCAGACAATGGACCCAGACTAAAACACTCCACTAACGCCATTGCTTCTCAGTCGTGCTCGCCACGAGATTTCACCTCCTGTTGCAAGTTATAACATGTACAATGAATGCAGCCGTGTTTCCGCTTTAAAATGACGTATTCCAGAAAAGAATGAGAGGGAAAGTAGATCGCAGGGATCTTTAGTCATACTGGTTCTGGTTGACCTGACTCGCCATAACAATCATCCATATCAGAAACACAGTGCCTATGATCCAAAAGGCGAAAACTGCACTCCAGCATTGACCTACAAGTGATCATCAGCCATGTGCAATTCAACGACGCGCATTTAATACATACAGATATTTTGTTGCTGCAGCCAGGCCAATGTATTAATATAAGAAGGATTGATATTTGCGGTTGTCCCTGAAAGGTACGGTTCGGGAGGGTTGAACTGGTTAAATGGATTTTGGCCATTCACGTACGTATTGCACTGATTGTTGATATTCGGTCCCCCAAACAGTTGAATGCCAGTACCGATAATTCCAGCGATGAACAACACAAGCAGTATGAACGAGAACAGCATTACGACACCTGGAAGTAGCCGCCGCTGCGCAATCAAGACGAGTTCGATGATGATGAAGATGATGGCTAAGGCTCCAACAGTAACACCGTAGGGAAGTATCCTTGAAGTCTAGCTGTCAGAATGGTTTACCAGCTTGGGATGAGCTGCACTAGGGAAACGGCGGGAACGAACCATGGTGTGTTTAGCTCCAACGTGCTTTGTTGTGCCATGAATTGTGCATTTATTCCAAGAACGGTTGAAGCAGTCACAAGCATGATAATGGTCCAAATGTTCAGTTGTGCATCTGGCCAGTAGTACTTCTGCCGCACGACGACGGCTGATCCTACTACAGTTCGCGCCATCTCGAGAGCCTGTTTTGTCGAATAATAGGCTTGGTCAGTGATTTCGCTGCACAGAGTTTGTGGTGGAGGTTGTTAAATCGGGTCGTTTGTTGAATGCACAACGTATATCGTAGTGTTCGCAGCAAAAATCTATGCAGAAACTGCTGCTACCTAAGCTCGTTCCTGAAACTGCCCTTGACGGCACAAGGCTTTGCTCAGCCTCCGGCGCAATCAACTTTAGGCCTCCTCTTTTAATATATCCTAGACGTGTCGCCCTCCCCTACAACGAAGATGGGTTGCTGTCTAAATGTCCGCTCTAAGTCTGACAATTGGGTCGTGCGACTGGGCAATTCGGTGGTGCCACGACCGCGAAGTTGGGAAGTGGGCTAGGCGAATGACGTTGTGGAGGGATGCGCGACGAGGGGAAGAAGCGGAGAAATCGGAGTTGCTGCGGGATGAGGGCGAGAAGGAGGAGAGGAAGAGGAAAAAGAGCGATTAAAGGCAAAGAGAGTGGGGGGGGGGAAGAAGCGCGAGAGCTTGGTCTGCAAGGGAGGGTCTCGAGAGATGGTGTTGTTAGCGGCTTCCGACAAAGTCCGCAAACGCGATGGCTGGCAGGAACATGGGGTGGCTGGTCTCTCTCCATGATGACCCCGCGTGACAAAATTCTAGGACTAGGAAAGGATAGTCGAGTGCAATTCTATTGTCCGATCGTCTCTAATAATAAAAATGGAGTTATTCTGGCTATCCAAGTGGGCTATGCGGTTACGGCTAGTCTTGGCAGTAGCAGGTGGAATTGCGCCTTCAGCGATCCGACGTAAATTGAAGAATGAAATCGCTATTTCGGCAATAACTTCACTTCCAATGCAATGACATTAGCAGTATTTGATTTCCTCTTGGCATAGTCGCAGAGGTTCATGGAGAATTGTTAGTAAGGATGGGCAATCACGCATGCAATATAGCAATTTGTTGCTCCTTAAAGCAATGATGAATTTCCTATTTGTGACAGGCGCAAACGACCTCTAAACATTTGACGCTAGGAATAACCCTTCCGAACCCCAAAACGCCGGCCCATGATCGTGGAATCCGTGGAAACTATCAAAAGTTCCTTCAATTCGAACAACCTCCACTTTAGAAGACAGATCAGAATCCTCGACCACGTCCACCGAATCCTCCTCGTCCACCACCCCGTCCTGTTCCCCCTCTTGAAAATCCACCACCACGGCTTCCACCGAATCCACCAGCGCCTCCCCTTCCACCGCGGCCACCAAAACCACCTCGGCCCCTCGGTGCTCCCCGACCACCTCTGCCACCGCGGGCGCCTCCTCGACCAGCTCCTCCTACTCGCTTGGGCTTAGGAGCTCCTGGGGGAGGTTTTGGCTTGGGTAGGAATCTGCCCAACATCAGCCTATGATAATGCCGAGCTCTATGTTAAACGCACTTCTCCAGTGGCAGAAGTTTATCTCCACCAATAAAAAATTTGTCCCCTGATTTAAATGATGTTGCCTGAATGCCTTCTTGTGGTTTTATGGTGAAGTACACTTGATTGAGCGGTCCGAGGATTTCATCGACTTTGCCAACAGGTGTCTACCCATATATTAGTTTCTATAGAGCTCGAATGTTTGACACAACGTCCCTTGTTCTCGAGATAGATCGGCGCATTGAAGTAGGGAATTTTGGGATTGATCGATTCGCAGAACATTTCGCCTTCGCATGCATGGACAAAGGTGCCCATTTCTAGTTAAATCCGTCAGTAGAGCTCCACCTATTCCAATTGAAAGAGTGAGCCATACCAAGCACTGTAGCTGGCGGTCCGAAAGGCGGCGCTGCACCACCGCGACCTGGGCGAAATTAACTCCAGATTGCAAATTAGACCTTAGAGAAAGTACGAACCGCCACGAGGAGTAAATCCACCTCTGCTGCCTAGGCTACCACCGCGACCTCTAGGCGCTCCACGAAAAGACATGGTGCTCTGGCGTATTCGAGTGTGCGTGCGAAAGCTGCTAGGAGCTGTTGCACTTTGAATTCGTTCGGGAAATCGAGAAATTCTCCGGAAGTCGGCAAAACAGTTCTTCCGTTTGAGCCAATCGAAGTTCGCCCCACCATGCCAAGTCCAGGTTCGATTTGAGGACGGTCACAAACTGAGTCACTGCAGAACTTTGAAAACGCGTATTGAGTGCCATTTCTGCCGGTTCAAGCCTCCTCAATTGGTATGCTCATATTCAATTATCGAGTCTGTGATTCATAGTTCTTGGCGTTAACCCTGACTCAGAGCTGCCCTTCTGCGTGTTAATTACCCCACCCGCCTCAGGAGGGCTTCGACTTAAACAGTGCAATCCACAAAATATGGAGGCTGCGAAAGACGCCGCAAAAGACGTCGTTGAGAGCGTTAAAAACCTCGCGGTCTCACAAGACCAAAAGCCGAAGAAAGAAAAGAAGAAAAAGGGCGCAGAAGGCGCGGACGGCCGACCACTGGAACTCAAGCCGCATCCGGTTTTTATTGATCACCGAATTCAGATATTGTACGCTGTTGGCATTAAACAGGTTAAAATAGAGGCTAAAGCATCATTTCAGCGAAAGACTCAAGGCTAAATACGACGAAGAAGTTGCCCAAAAGCCTCGCGGTACGAGCACACGATTTCAAGCCCAATATCTATTCCCCGCTAACGCAAATTTTGTGGTGCAGAAAAGATTGATATCACTCTCCCAGATGGCAAGGTCATAATAGGAGAATCATGGGCCACGAGTCCCGCCGACGTCGCGAGAGGAATCAGCAAGAGCTTATTCGAACGCACTGTCATTGCGCGCATTGACCAGGGAACCGAGAACGAAACATTATGGGATTTAGAGAGGCCGCTTGAGAGGAGTGTCAAGCTCGAGTTTCTCGACTTTGAACATCCTGAAGGAAAGAAAGTTTTCTGGCATTCAAGTGCTCACATCCTAGGGGAAGCGGCTGAGCGGCGGTTTGGGTGTGACCTGTGTATTGGCCCTCCGATCGAAGATGGATTCTACTATGAGGTGCATGAGACTTCTCTATTAATTGTTAATCTTCCCTCTGACCCTGGAGCAGATGGCATTGCCTGAAAAAGCTGCGGTCGAACAATCAGACCATAAGCCTCTCGAAACCATCGTTTCCAGCATTGTAAAGGAGAAGCAGGTCTTCCAGCGACTTAGTCTCTCTAAATCGGATCTGTAAGATTTTGTGCCAACTAGCTTCATCACAACATTAACAGGGATCTTAGGTTAGAGATGTTCAAATCGAATCCGTATAAGCAACATATCATCAAGGACAAAATTCCCGATGACACGTTTACAACCGTATATCGCAATGGGCCTCTGATCGATCTTTGTAGGGGGCCTCACGTGCCTCACACAGGACGAATAAAGCAATTCAAGGTTATGAAGAACTCTGCATCATACTTCCTCGGCGATGCGAGCAACGACAGCTTGCAGCGGATCTATGGTGTTTCGTTCCCTGATAAGGATCAAATGGCCGCCCACTTAAAGTATCTTGAGGAAGCCGCCAAGCGAGACCACCGAAAGATTGGCAAAGAACAAGAGCTATTCTTCTTCCACGAATGGAGTCCCGGATCTTGTTTCTTCTTGCCCCATGGAATGATCATCTACAACACGCTCATGTCGTTCTTGCGTCAGGAATATTGGAACCGAGGCTATCAGGAGGTTGGGTCTCCCAACATGTATAATTCGGCGCTGTGGAAAGTCTCTGGTCACTGGCAACACTATCAAGAGGATATGTTTACGTTCGACGTAGAGAAGGAAAAGTGGGCTTTGAAGCCAATGAACTGCCCTGGTCACTGCCTCATTTTCAGACATCGCGAGCGGAGCTACCGGGAACTCCCAATCCGTATGGCAGACTTTGGTATCCTTCACCGAAATGAGGCATCAGGGGCACTTACGGGCTTGACGAGAGTTCGACGTTTCCAGCAGGATGATACGCACATCTTTTGCACCGACGACCAAATCACCGAGGAGATTTCTGGCCTCTTCGACTTTCTCAAAAATGTGTACGGCAAATTCGGCTTTACTTTTAAGTTGAAGCTCAGCACGAGGCCAGAAGGATTCCTTGGTGAAGTTGAGACGTGGAACAAGGCTGAAGCGAAGTTAACGGATGCGCTAAACCAATTCACTGCTGAGGGTGGCGGTGCTTGGGAACTAAATCCCGGTGATGGAGCTTTCTACGGACCGAAAATCGATATCACGATCTCTGATGCGCTGAAGCGGGAGTTTCAGTGTGCTACCATCCAGCTTGATTTCCAGCTACCCATCCGGTTCGGCCTTGAATACATGACTTCCGAAGTCGCATCGGCAAAGTCAAAGGATGAGGCATCACACCACAAAATGGGGGGCGAAGAGGCCGTGGTCGATCCATCAAAAGTACAGCCACCCCAGCCCGGTTACGCTCGCCCAGTCATGATCCACCGAGCTATTTACGGGTCTTTCGAGCGTTTCATCGCGTAAGTTCCCTGTACGCTGATATATCATTACATCGAGCAAGCTGACATGTTTCTAGTATCCTCACGGAACATTTCGCCGGCCGATGGCCATTCTGGCTTTCCCCCCGCCAGATCCTCGTCGTCCCTGTGATGCCCGCCGTGAATGACTACGTCAGAGAAGTCCAGGCTCAACTTCGCGCAGAAGGTCTTCATGCCGACATCGACATCAGCGGCAACACTATGCAGAAGAAGATTCGCACGGGTCAGCTGCAATTGTACAATTTCATCTTTGTCGTGGGTGCGGAAGAGAGGGACAGTAAAACGTAAGCTAATCTCTCAGTACAAAGCTAGACACAGATTCGCTAACTATGTCCCAGTGTCAATATCAGAAATAGGGACGATCAAGCTACGCAGCAGCGAGGCGAGACTATTCCTCTGGAAGATGCGTTGAAGAAGTTGAAGCAGTTGAGAGATGACAGGAATTTGGAAAACAAGATTTGAGTGGGAAATGTCTTTGGTATTTTGGCATGGCGTACTACATTGAGCGATGCATGTCGTACCTCCTGTCATGGAGGCTTCGTAGCTGTGTTTTTATAGAAAGCTGGCTCTAGTGAAGACAGGGAAAATATTACATTACATCTATTCGTTAGTTCACGCACGTGCTGTCAATTTAATTATTATTCGTGGTTGTTTGCTAGATTTCTAGATGTCTACGTATAAGTTATGAAGCTAAGTTCTGGAATAGAAGGATTTGAATGCGTCGACTAAATGCTAACTCTATGCGGAGAAGTGCTTTACGATGAACACTTCCAGCGCACTACAAAAATGCTGGTATAATGCATACCAACCACTATCCAAACAACGCACACGAAAGAAGTTTTAAAAAATGGTTGTCAACAAAGGGAGTTTGGAATATGAAAGATCAAGGGTAGAAAAGAGGACGAGAAAACAAACCCCCAACCCGCCAACCACTCACACCGACCACTTCTTCTCCCCGCGCTTAACCACAACCCCCCTCTCTCCACCCCTTTCAAACCACCACAACCCCGCAATCTCCCAATAAGCCTCCACAAACGCCTCTGGATTCTCCCCAACCCACTCCTCGCACGTTTCAACCCTAGTCTTTACCCTACAACTCTTGTTCCACTCCTCGGCGCGCCCGGCCCACTCCCCACAAAAAGCGGTGTTGAAGATGATTTTCAGGTCGCGGAACCGGGCCATGAAGTCGCAGTTCGGGCCCTGGAACTTGGCTAGGGGCGTAGGCCATGTTGAGGGGTTTGGGGCGGTGGTTATAGAGTCGAGGGGCTGGGTGGCGGAGGAAGTGGTGTTTGCGTTGCGGGGGAAGAACCATGTAGAAATGTATTCAGTCGTCCACTCCATGGCGTAAACACCGCCCTGAATATCATTAAATTGCTGTCCGTACGTAGGCGTACTATGTAAGCCGGCGACCGGCGCGCGGATCGTGCATCCGACGTTTTTGTCCTGGTTCGAGGCATTGACATCGCAGTCCTGCGTTGCCATGTGCCCCGTAAACGTGCGTGTATCCAAGTTCATAGTAGTGTCGTTGGGGGATGTGCTGTTCTCGACCATGCATCCTGCGGACGTGTGGAGCGTGACGCTATTGGATTCGTAGTCGTTGACGCCTTCTAGGATGTCGATTTCACCGCCGTTGGGCCATTCCTGGGTTGCGGAGAGAAGCCAGAAGGCTGGCCAGGTACCACAGATGTTAGCGGGCATATGCTTTATATCTGCAATTAGCAGGCCATGGTTCCAGGATTTTGTCGACTCTGCACGGACGGATGGGCGGCCTCCGGGCGTCTTGTTCTTGTAGTTGACGCCGAGGAAGATAGAGCTGTCTAGGTAGCCTACTAGCTGGCTGGGGACAGCTTTGTCGAGCGTCGAGTATTGGACGAAACCCTTTGTTGGATCGGCGTCGGAGTAGAGTTCGAAGTTTCTGAAGAAATTTTCGCCGGATAGGTCGTCTTTGAGGACATATGTGCTGTTAGTGTGAGGACTGTGGTTTTTGCCATGAGCTATGCTCGAACTCGGGAGCGCCGAGAGGGTGACCAGCACCGACGGTAGGAAAGAGAGGATGCGTATCATGATTTGTTCTTAAAATGTAGTATGCCAAAAATAACCGCAAATAGTTGTATAGATCAAATGAGTGACTGTATGCGACCCAGAAGCGTGTAACCAACCACAACTTATAAGGTGAGGGAAGGGGAGTATGAATAGTGTTGTGTATAATCAAAAGAGCCCTCAAAGAAATACTGAAATGGACAATGCTGTGTGCTTTTTTCTTTATTCAGGCTATGCTAAAATATAACAGAAAAGATATCTACTCTAGTCCTGGAATATTGAAAGTGGGAAAAGGTTGACAATAGTGTACAATAGGGAACTGCACTACTTCAATAGACTAGGATGAAGAAAGGAATGACTACCCGTTCTTAAAGTCAATTTAAGCATGATATATGAAGACTTACCTAGACCAGGCTCATCACGACTCCTAGCCGTATTTAATACATCAATTGAATAGACAAGCACGTGAGGACTGTGGCATTGAACACTCATTGTGAAATATCGTTAATCCCTTCATTAATGCCCACCGAATTGTTCTACCTTCCACAATGAATAAAAAGACGAGTATGAAGAACTAGCAGACTAATCCACCGCAACATCACATACTCGGGTATAGCTACTATGAATACCCACTTCCATGCAGATAGCATCCAAATGAGTCGAATCTTTATGCCTAACGAGACACGAATGCCACAGCTGAAGTTGCTCGTCGTCCAATATCAGATAGCTGGGGTAGAAAAATCAAATGATTGAGACAAATTGACATGTTGCTACCCACTATCAAATGTCACTAGTATGATGTTCGTAGATCTATAAGCGCAAGCAATTTTATGTATCCGAGTTGAGATTTCGACGAGTGAGTCTTATTTGAGCCTGCCCTCGTTTTGGGCTTCCTTGACTTGTTCAAAGACCTGAAAGCTGGTTAGCGACTGGACATTTAATTTCAGAGCACATGTTCTACCTTTAACATCTTCCTACGCGCACCCAATGCGTTGACTCCGCGTTTCTCGAGAGCGCCGTCGTCCAATTCAATCAGCTCCTGCCATTTCAAGTCTTTGAGATTATCGGTATATTTGTGTAGGCGCAGACTCCTAAGCCAGCTTGGGATGTCTTGAAGGAGATTGGCGTCGGTGGGATCCTCTGGCGGCTTCGAGCTACCGCGTCGGCCGCGAGGTGACCTTCCTCGGTTGATTTCTGAGTGATCGGAGATGTAGCCCGGATGGTCACCCAGTCCGATCCCGAACTGACTAAGGCTCAATCCAGCCAACCCGTTGTTAACGAGTGCTGGCGTTGAATAATCAGCGGCCAAGAAGCCATTGTTCTGCGGAGAAGCGAAGCTCATGCCACCCATGCTCTGGCCCTGCATTGCAAGGCCGGGTGAGTTGGGGCGAGAACGGCGGCCGTTGATAGCAGCAAGTTGTTGGGCTTGAAGCGCAGCAGCCTGTTGCGGTGACAGGACTTGGCCTAGCTCGTTAGTCATGACGAAGTTAGCGGCCGGAGCCTGACCACCGGGCAAACCTGGAGATAAGGGAGCATTTCCAGCTCCTTGACCTTCAGACGATCGAGCACGGCGGTACTTGCGGACATCGTCAAGCTGAATGCGGTTGTTAACCGTCGATAGGGCAGCCAGTTTCATGGCAGTAGCGTTGGCAACCATGTCCGCCTGGCTTGGGTTTGTTTGATTTCCAAAATTGGATACCATGGGGGTGCTCAGTTGTGATGCCCAGCTTCCTCCAGGGGCATATGAGGGCGAGAGAATGGGCATGTTGGCAGCATTCGGGTCTGGAGCAGTGAGTGTAGTGCTTTGCAAGGGCCCGTCGCTCGAGAGAGGAAGGCGAGGCGAGCGAAGTCCTGCAGAAGGGGGTGGTTGAGAGAACTGGCCCATCGGCTGATGTTGCTGTCCAGAGGACTTTGGACGGGTTGCAGATTGTTGACCGTCACCCCACGGCGACGGCGGAACCTGAACATCCTTCTTGAGGCTGTCTTCCGGAGCTGAGATGGTGGGCGCGGCTAGTGAGTTTCGATCGCCGACGGTGCTGTTGCGGTTCGATGCAGGGGCAATTCCTGTTGTCTCTGTGAATTCAGCCTTCTGCTTGGCAATGGCAGCGGCCGCATCGGGGAACATGCGGTTGATTGTAGACGTGTCCAGGCCAGAATTCCGCTTCGTGCCTGGGGATGGCGGCGGACGCCCGAGCCCGAGGGAGTTGCGCGAGTTCTCACCAGTGCTCAGCTTGCTCATAGCATCACTCAGTTTTTGCGTCATCGGATCTGATAGAGTTAGCCTGATGAAAAGCTTGTCTCTCATGATCTATGCTAACCCTTCTCGCCAAAGTTGGCTGGAGACAATACCCCAGACATTGGCAGGCTCTTGGACATCTGCTGTAGAACTTGGATAAAAAAGCGAATTTGGACCTGGGTGGTTTGCTGGAGCAGGGCGTACAAGGCGGCAGTCCGCTCTGCTTCACTAAGGACGCGGAACCACTGCTCGATGGCGCTCAGTTCGTCCTTGAAGTCCTGATCGAGAGTAGCCGTGGCCATCTCTTCCAGTGTGACCTCATATTGGTCAATATCGGCGAGCCACTGCTGGGCGGCACGCTCCATTTCATCTGGGTTGCCCGAATTGGTGTTTGTCCGGCCAAAGTAGACCTCAGAGGCAGGCCGAATGCCGCGGTTGGCCAGCGGGGAAGAGAAGCCGCCCATGTCGGCGGATGCCCGTAGGTGGTGGCCGGCGCCGATAGAGCGCGAGTTGGGAGGACGGAGCGAGCTGGACCCTTCCGGGGTGCTGTTCCGGTTCGACGCAATGTGGCTCGCAGACATGGTGCCGGGTGCTCGGTGCCAGGAGCCGTCTGTCTATCCGTCTATCGTGAGGGTTCGTTCGTTGCAAAAGCGGGACTCTGCGAGCAAAAGTCTAGTCAGCGGACGAGGCTCTGAGACATGGATGCAGGCTGCAGCGGCTGCGAGGGGCGGGCGGCAATACACAGGGAAAGGGTAGAGGTCGGGGTGCGGTCGGGCTCTGCGTGCAATCGAAGTCTCCTGCAGTTCCGGCTGGCCTCAAAGGAGCTCGACGTGCGAATGATTCAGGAGACGGTTGTCGTCGCCGCAGGGCGGGCGGGCCAGCGAGGTGTTCGGTACTCGGTGCAGCAAAGGGCAGCGGGCGCGCACGGAAACAAGAAGAGAGATGTAGAAATAGCACAGTACAACGAAGGAAACGAAGGGAGGAGGGCGGACGGAGGAGGGCCAGGAGAGCACACAGAAGCCCTGCGTGAGTGAAGAGGGAAGCCTTCAAGTGGTCGAGAAAGGTCGTTTCGGCTGGACCAAACCCGTCCTCAGTCGCTAGACCAAACGGGATCCCTGCGCGAGCGCCGTGAATGGGCCTCAGCCCTAGCCCTACCTTAGGTAGACGCGCCAGACCTCAGCTTCTGGCCGACCGCACTGGGCGCGCTTGAGCGGGCGCCTGCGGTTGATTGGAGGGAGCCCGTTCCGCCGGAGGCGCCGCTGTGAATGCCGCCGCTGCTGTTGGGTATATCACTCACCCTCCGCTGCTTGGTTTGCGTGCTCCTATCGACACATCCAGCGTTTCGCGTCCGCCATGCTCGCCGCCCGTTGTTGCCTCCTTCGCTGTGCGCCCAGCATCCCACTCCCTCACGAATGAATGGACGCTCGGCGGGCGGAGGTGGGTGCCATCAGCTTCCTCCAGCAAAAGGATCCTACCGTCCGCGCGCTTCTGCTACAACTGCCTGCACTCTGACGCTGACTGAGCGAGTCCTCCCGCTGCGACCGCTACTACCCGCATCCGAGGCACTATTGCAGGCCGGCACGCATGAACGGGCTCCCCGGAGTAATCTTCTCTCTATTTCTCCGCCGTTTGACCTATACCCGTTGCGCCTCGTCGTTTCGAGCCATCGTTTCTATTAAAAGAGCATTCGTCAGAGAATATCGATTAGCGACCCACAAGCGTTCTGCATCATCACACAGAATTTTGCACCTCGCCCACTAGGCCCAATGCATACATATTTGCAACAATATATAGCACTCGCATCATGATTCAATTTCTCAACCACATACGGGAGCTTATGCCAGGCCAACAGCAGCCGCGGCACATTCATCGAACAGTTTACCTTTCTGCACGGTGCCACGCAGGAAGCTGCCGACCTAGCCTTCAAACACTGTCGGCATGGATACCTGTTTGCCGGTATCCCCCCAATGGTGAATGCGATCTCCGTTGCTGCCACATAGTTACACAATAGTTGGGCTCGAATCGCCTTTCCAGCCGGAGCATTCATCCATTGCACAGTAGTGGCGAGCGCTCACCTCACCTGTCCTGTTACTGCCCCAACCATTACTGCAGCTTCACGTTCCCAGTTGCCAGCCATGCCGACTTTGCCCTTGTTTAGCGGACCGCCAGGAAGCTGTGATCCTCGATTTACGCAATCGCGGATTGCATCTCTAACTTTGTCCTTGTTGGTCCGCAGGGTCCTCGCGGAGACCCCACCTCGATGCATAATTTCTTGGACTCTTGGCGAGAGACTCGAAGCCAGTGATCTCCAAAAATACGAAGGCAATGATGATGTATCCAGAGCGTGTAATAATGGCTGTAGGAAGTTAGGCGCGGCGGTTCCTGTTTTCTCCCCGTCGTCTAATATAAGGTGCATAGGAGGCTTGGTGGATTCGAGTAGCGCTTCCAAAGCCACAATATTCTGGCAGCGGGCAGATATTTCGAGCAAAGTCCGATCCAAGGTAGGTAATGTAGCCAAGGACCGCGCGAGTGAAGCAAGGGATGACTTGAGCGCTGTCTGCAGATAGTCTTGCAGTGCGTTCAATAATAAAGTTGGTTGAAAATCGCCAATGGTAGTGGTGCCTGATGTAGGGGATAGCAAATACAAGGTCGTCAGTGCTGATGTAGTTCTGGATTTCGTATCTTCTGTCTGAGTGTATGTCGAAGCTGCTAATATTAGTGAATGAAGATACAAATTCAGGAACGGGAGATTCACAAGATGATTGGCCTGATGTGAGTAGCGAAGACATTGAAAACTCCTTGACCACCTGCTGTGCTCGAGAGGAGATGCTCCTTTCGCCAGGATAAACTAGCTCGTTCTTCAATGTATTGATCACATTGACCTTGTCAAGCCCCTCGCCTTCCTCCCCAGACCCTGACGCAGTGAAAATCTGGCGCAGAGATAGTAGAGTATCCGCAGACCGCACCATGGCCCTGTGGTCCTCCTTTTTGGCACTTCCGACGCCTCCTAGTTCTGACATTCGAACCTCTAGCTGCCTTCCAAGCATAAGGCATCGAGCCACAGCCCTTCCGAGCTTCACTGCCTGACAAAGCCTCTCTGCAGTCAATTGGACCTGCTCCGCAACCTCGTAGCGATCAATGACCTCCTTCTCTAATGTTTTATAAGCTTCTGTCAGACTTGCGACCTGCCCCTCAACTTCGCTGAGTATTTCTCCGCTAGACTCAGCATGCTCTCGGGTATGCTCTAACAGAGGGAGCGCAGACTTTGTGGTGAGAGTGTCGATGTGAGTATCAATTTCCTGCACATCGAAGAGTACGCGGGAGAGGGGTGTTGAGAGATCTATCGGTGTATCCGAAGGATCGTTCGTCGCTAGCACCAGTGAATTTGCGAAAGACGTCGCTGAGAAATCTGGATCCAAAAACGCTTCATAGTCGATATATGACGGCTCACCGTCCGACATGTTGGCGCTAATCAAGTCGAAGAGGTACGGAACTCAATTGCAGCGACGTTGAAGCCCTGCATGTGTATAGGGTCTTGGCGGGCATGGGGGGCTTCCTAGTGGGACAGGTTAGCGTGCATTTAGCGACTTTCACATTCAAGAGCTCTAGCAACATAGCTCCGCTCCTACTTCTTCCTCATCATTCCCCGGCATGTTTAATTGCAGCTCAATTTGCCCATCATGCCGACCTCAATGCCTTCGCCATCTATACGGATACCCGTCGAGCTGCTCACGCAGTCGTCTTTTTCACAATTCGGCACCGTCATCGAGAACCCCGCACATTCCAATGCCCCGCTATCACAACGTCTCCCTCCGCCAGCGGCTGTCTCTGCGAACCAAGGAACGGCGATCAAGTTCATAGACGTCACGCACATGTTGAATATCTATAGTCTCGCGCCCAGTAAGAAACCCGCGCGAGCCGTCATGAACATGTTTGTCTGCGCACCCCGCGATCTACGACCCCATGAACCATCCTCGAGCATGCCGTCGAGCTGGGGAGACATTGACCTAGACGACGACGATGACGATGATGGAAATTCAGATAGGGAGTTATTCGATGTTCCAGTACTGGAGAGACATCCGTTCACTACGCAGACGTTTGTCCCAATGGGCTTGTCGCAGTCCGATAGACATACGCAATACCTTGTCATCGTAGCTCCTACCCTTCCAGCTTCGGCTTCACGCAGGCATACCGATCGACCACCGCCATATCCTACACCGGAAATCAGGAAAGAGAGGTCCATCAAAGACATATTTGCTCGCGCTCGTCCATCGCCCTTCACCAATGAAGCGGCTCCACCACCGAGTCAGTTCTCGAGACTGAATCCATCACAACGACCGAAGGGGCCCGGCCTACCCGATCTTAAGAACATGAGGGCTTTTGTGGCTACAGGGAATCAAGCAGTGACATATGGAGCTGGTACATGGCACGCACCTATGGCAGTAATCGGTGATCGGCCAATCGATTTCGTGGTGGTGCAATTTGCAAATGGAGTCAGCATAGAGGACTGCCAGGAAATAATCTTAAAACCGGATCCGAAAGCTGATGAGGGCATGGTGGTGATGGTAGACTCAGATTCGTCTGGAAAAGTACTAGTCAAAGCTGGGGTGGGTTCTGTAAAAGCTAAGTTGTAGAAACTACAAGGATGTAACAGCACTCTCAACCGTAACGGTGAATGATTTCGATTCTTGTACAAACTAGCTGGGTAGAAATTTTGCACTAATGTCATACTTAAAAATCAACGCTCAGGCCATATGTCCTGGAGCTTTCCAATCCTATGCCCTATTACTATGTCAACACAAAGTGTAAAGAGTTGAAATTTGATCACGATATAGCTATTCAGTAGCAATGTTAGGTAAGGCACAGATTGCATAATCAGGCTTGTTTCCATCATGTGTGACAAAAGACTGCAAACTACTAGGTAGGGGAGAGCCCGCAGAGCACGTGACCCTGCGCAGGGCGTCGCGATGGCAACGACCAATCAAACAAATAACCGCAATACCACCAAACCTCAACCCACCATTCCTACCCATCTATCCCCACAAATTCCACATATCCGTATTTTATTCTTGCAACAATGGCTCGCCTACGCAAACCGATTCACTCAGAACCCGCTCCCGCACCTCCAAACGTCCCCGTGCCCGCACTCAAACAAACCCGCACTAGTCCCCGCAAAGCCGCTGAATCGCCCGTAAAACGTAATACCAGGCCCGTGTCGCAAGATGATGAGGAATCAGTTTCTATGCCGAAGGCGCCAGCTAGTTTTACGCCAAGGAAACAGCGTATTTTGAGGCCTGTGGCTTCAAATAGTAGGTTGTTGAGGCGGTTGTCGCACGAGAGTCTTGCGAGCCCGGAGAAGAGCGAGCGGACTGAGAGGAGGAGGGGTGGGAGAAACGGGCCGGGGTATTTATATTCGAGGAGTTTAGCGAGGACGGTGGCAAGGAAGAAGGAGGCGAAGAAGGTGGAGACTAAAGTTGAGACTGCGGATGAGGTTGAGGCTATGGAGGAACAGTTGGGGCAGGATGAGAATGAGGAGGTGGATACGAGCCTTTGGTGTAGAGATGAAGAGTTGATTTTTAGGAAGGAGGTGGATGTGTTTGTGGAAGAGGAGGTCGGAGATAGGGAGGGCTCTATACGTGAGGAACAGGAGGAAGATGACGAAGACGACGAAGATGATGATGAAGATCCGGTTGTTGGTGTTCGAAATCGGCAACGGTATCTGAACCATGAAGTTGTCGAGTCTGAGTCTGAGTGGGAACCTGAAATTGAACCTAAGCCTGAACAAGAACCTACACGAAAGCCGTCCGAAATGCCTCCGCCTCCCTTGATACCCGCCAAGCTACCCTTTCAAAAGGGTCACAGCACGATATTAAGCTGGGCACAAGAAGTCATTGACTTAACCAGCTCGCCAGAACCTCCTCCCTCGTCCATTCTTCTGCCACCCAACCGATCCACTTCTCTCGCGCAATCGTCGTCACGTCCGACAAGCTCTTCATCTAATGACGCGGCCGCTATCCTCCAGTAGTATGTATCTACGCTGTTATTCTATTACCAATCATACTAATAGTTGCTAGCATTCCCACCCCCACAAAATGTCGTTCTCCAAAGAAAGCACCCCCAATCTCCCGACCAAGCACACCACCGCCACCTCCAGCAAGCCCGTCCAGACTTGTCTCCCCCTCCAAAAAACAACCCCGGATCCCCAAAGCCCCAAATCTTCGCCCAAGCCTTGACGCCTTCTGGTCTGCCGACGTAGTCAACAATTGGAATGACCAGCACTCCCCTTCAAAGCCCCTCCTCTCCCCCAGAAAACAAAAATGGCTCAAGGCACTCAAAAAACAAGACAATGACATAGCATCAGACAGCGACAGCAACGCCTCCTTCCCCTCCCCAACCACCTCCCCCAAGAAATCCCGTAGCCCCCTCAAAGCAAACATCCCTCCCAACTCCCCCACCGTCGCCAACATCCACGCCCAACAAAAATCCTTTCAAGCCAAAAAGCACGCGCTTGCCCAGTCCTTCCTCGCTAACCTCGATACCATAATCACCAACGGCCAAATCGCCCAGCTCTCCCGCTCTACCGGCGGCATCAAGCTGGCCTGGTCCCGCAGCCTCCTCACCACCGCCGGCCGCGCCACCTGGCGCCGCGAGCAACTCCGCCTGCGCACCGGGCCCTTATCCACAGACCTGAAGCAAGAAATCCGCCACCACTGCACCATCGAGCTTGCCGAGAAAATCATCGTCGACGAGTCCCGCCTCTACAACGTCCTCGCGCACGAATTCTGTCACCTGACCACCTTCATGATATCCAACATCCGCAACGCGCCACACGGTAAGGAGTTCAAGGGCTGGGCTAAACTTGTCAGCGATAGGTTTCAGCATCTGGGCGTCCAGGTCACGACTAAGCATTCGTATGAAATTTCGTATAAGTTCGTCTGGACGTGCACGAATTGCTTGTATGAGTTTAAGAGGCATAGTAGGAGTGTTAACCCCGAGAGACATAGTTGTGGGAGATGTAGGGGTAGGTTGGTACAAACGAAGCCGGTGCCAAGGGGGGCTGCGGCTGCCGCCACGCCAGGCGGAAAAAGGGAGATGAGCGAGTACCAGGTTTTCGTGAAGCGAAATTTTGGGCGTGTGAAGAGGGAGATGGCGGAGAGGGGGGTGGATTACCAGATGGGCAAGGTGATGGAGGAGGTTGCGAGGGAGTATCGGGAGACGAAGGAGAGGGAGAAGGAGAAGGAGGATGCGGAGAAGAATGTTGGGGATGTGGAGTTGGTATTGGAAGGGCTGACGCTTGGATAGAGTTGAGGGTAAAGACCCTACTCACTACTATGTATCGATTATTGCTGCTGTATTTGTTGCATCATGTCCGGTCTGTCAGGCACTTCCATACCATTTCAGATTTTATATTAAGCACGATCACAAATCTTCTACGAGCTAATTGTCATAAAAATAGAGGAATACATTGCATGCTAAACACCATATCAAAAGTACAAGCCCAAACCCAATCTACATGAGCCGGGGATGATAGAGAGAACCCAAGAAAAGAAAGGCGCTAACCCTTACAAAACTTCCGTCCTCAGATCATCTCCACCACTGGTCCCAATCAATTTCCTCATCCCCAAAGTCCTGATTTCCTCGCTCAATAAGACATTCGAGTGTATATGTTCACCAATATTCTCGTATCCTTCTGTATCTACACCCCCCAGTGGTGATTGTCTTGGTTGTCGTTTTCCGGTGCGGATATACGTCTATGACTTTGATTTCTTGGCCATGGTGTTAAGAGCGCTGCCGTTCTTGAACCACTCAATCTGGCCCTCGTTAAAAGTGTGAGATAACTTGACGTCGAATGGCTTGCTGCCATCGGCAGGGTGCACGCGGAGGGTCATGGGCTTGCCAACGGCGAGCTCAGTGCACATGAGGTCGACCTTGTCGTTGGGGCCGATCTTGTCGTAGTCGGCAGGGTCAGAGAAAGTGAGAGGAAGCATACCCTGCTTCTTCAAGTTGGTCTCGTGCTGTGAAATAATTAGCTGTTGAAATTCGTCACAACATGCACTGAAAATTGACTTACGATACGGGCGAAGGATCGAGTAATGATGGCAAGGCCACCAAGGTGTCTTGGCTCTAAAGCAGCATGCTCACGCGAGCTGCCTTCTCCGTAGTTCCAGTCACCGATGACCACCCACTTGATGCCGTTCTTCTTGTAGTCACGGGCGACTGCGGGGACAGCATCGTACTCGCCAGTCAAGATGTTCTTGATCTTGTTAGCCTCGCCGTTCTCAGCGTTGATGGCACCAATAAGCATGTTATTGGAAATGTTGTCGAGATGCCCACGATACTTCAACCAGGGGCCGGCCATCGAAATATGGTCGGTAGTAGTCTTGCCCTGAGCCTTGATGAGAATAGGAAGATCCAAAGCATCCTTTCCATCCCAAGGCTGGAAGGGCTTGAGGATCTGGAGGCGATCAGAGCTGGGGGAGACGGCGACGGAGACGGAGGAACGGTCCTCAGGAGGGGCCTGGTAGGTGTCTCGTCCTGGGTCATAACCGTTGGCAGGTAGTCCAGCACCCGTTGGCTCCTTCAACTTGAACTCCTTGCCGTCCTTGTCCTTGAGGGTATCAGTCAATGGATTGAAGTTGAGGGTACCAGCAATGGTCATGGCAACGACAAGATCGGGAGAAGTGACGAAAGAGTGTGTGGCAGGGTTAGCATCGTTACGTCCGGTGAAGTTACGGTTGTAGGACGAAATGATGGAGTTGGGTTCGCCCTTCTTGACATCTCTGCGGTCCCATTGTCCTGAAAATTTGTTAGCAAGAGTAAGAGTGAAGACCAAGACCATTTAATTACCGATGCAAGGACCGCAGGCATTGGCAAGAACCATACCACCGAACTCCTCGAAAGTCTTCAATTGGCCATCCCGCTCGATGGTAGCACGGATTTGCTCAGAACCAGGGGTAACAGTGAAAAGAGACTTAGCCTTGATGCCGTGGGACATAGCGTCCTCAGCAATTGAGGCAGCACGGGTCATATCCTCATACGATGAGTTGGTGCAAGAACCGATGAGACCGACTTTGAGCTCTTCTGGCCATTTGTTGGCCTTGACAGCCTCCTTGAACTTGCTGATAGGAGTAGCAAGATCGGGAGTAAAAGGACCGTTGATGTGAGGCTCCAGCTCAGAAAGGTTGATCTCAATAAGCTGGTCGTACTCTGCGCCTTCATCCTCGCGAAGCTCCTTGGCGTACTCCCGTGAGAAATCGCCAATGGCCTGACGCTTGGTAGCGGCAAGATAGTCGTACATGCGGTCATTGAAGGGGAACAAAGAAGTAGTAGCCCCAATTTCAGCACCCTGAATCTTTGTTAGCCTACCCATGCCCAATTCAAGTCTATTTCCACATCTCGCCGTCGGGTTACGACGAGATGTAAAGCTAGCAGATAGACAAAGGAAGGGGAGGATCGAACCATATTACAAATTGTACCCATACCAGTGCAAGACAGGGCTTCAGTACCAGGTCCTAGATATATGAATTAGCTCCAGACTTCAGTAGAATATGTTCAGAGCAAATGTCCAAAAAGGTAGGATGGGAGGTACGGTTCGAGACGCGCACAAAAACGAAAAATGGAGTACGAACCATGATACTCAACGATAGCTCCAGTTCCGCCCTTGACGGTAAGGATGCCAGCAACCTTGAGGATAATATCTGAAAGATCCGTTAGCCAGCTGACCTTCGATTAATTTCTATTCTACATCGCATCCAAACTGCAGAATGCGATAAGGATGGATGGCCGAAAGAGGCACTCACCCTTAGGAGCTGTCCAGCCAGACATCTGGCCAGTCAACTTAACACCGATCACCTTGGGAGCCTTCAACTCCCAAGGAAGGCCGGCCATGACGTCCACGGCATCAGCACCGCCGACACCAATGGCAGCCATACCAAGACCGCCAGCATTCGGAGTGTGAGAGTCGGTGCCAATCATCAGACCACCGGGGAAGGCATAGTTCTCGAGGACGATCTGGTGGATGATACCAGAGCCAGGACGCCAGAATCCAATGTTGTACTTGGCGCAAGATGTGGACAAGAAGTCGTAGACTTCCTTGTTGATCTCATTGGCACGGGCCAAGTCCTTCTCGCCGCCGAGCTGAGCCTCAATGAGATGGTCGCAGTGCACAGTGGTCGGGGTTGCGACTGAGGGCATGCCCGCGGACATGAATTGGAGGATAGCCATCTGAGCGGTGGCATCCTGGCAAGCTACTCGGTCCGGACGGAGCTTGAGATAGCTCTTGCCGCGCTCAATGTCCTGGCCGTGGGGGTCGTCCAAGTGCGAATAGAGGATCTTCTCGGCGTAGGTCAGGGGGCGGTTGAGGCGCTGGCGCACAATGCTCAGGTTCTCGCTCATCTTCTTGTAGTTGATGTAATGGCCCTTCTCCCAGTTGGTCATCTCGACCTTGCGGGAGAGGGGAGCATCGCTGACGGTGGCCAATTGCCTCTTTCCAAGGCTCTGGCCGATGCGGCCGAGCCTCGAGAACTTCTGCATGGTGAGCGAGGGTATGGGGATGGGGGAGGACAGGACGGTGATGGAGGAAGAAGATGAAAAGGTCAGAGAGCTCCGCAAGGTTGCGATAACTAATAGCCAACGGGGGGTAGCTGATTGGCTGCTGCGCCGTTCGCACGGTTGTCCAGGTTGACCTCGGCCGCGTCAAACAAAAGCTGGCGGCAATTATTTCCCGCTGGTCCGCGTTTCACGTGCTCCGGTGGCCAAAAAGGACGCAATTGAGGGCAGGGTCGGGCAGAAGGTGTCGAGTGCAGGACACAGGGGGGCGTTGGAGCTCTGGACGTGCGGATGAAGGAGTGCTGATGGGCTGTGGTGGGTGGTAGCTAGGTATGAGGTCACAAAATGCCTGTCCGCGAGGGAGGGCCCCGCGCGCTCATCGTTGCTTTTGGGCGAGCTTCACGGGCGGCTGATTGGCACCAGATAACGAGCTACACCCCGACCCATCCGACGACATTCAATGATTGCTCGCACCGGCGCATCCTGCGGCGAGTGCGGTACTGTACCGGGAGGTCTGCAGACCTCGTCGAGCGTTGGTGAGGCGGTTCTGGGCTCTCTTCGCCGATAGTGGTGCCCAGGCGAGCCGGAGCTCTAGGAAATCTCTGTCGACCTGCAGACACGCCGCCGCCCGCCGCACGTTCTTCCTGCCCTCCCGCTAGCCGGATCGCCAAAAATTCATTGCGCAGACATAACCGATCGCCAACCGCAGCCACCTCCGCGGCCGATAGCGTTAGACAAAACACCATGCCCGCTATCCGGGGCGCCAAATCGAAGAAGAAGACGAGGCGGTATGCCCGCGATCTCGACCAGGTCCACGCCGACCTACGCTCCGACCGACACCTTGCCCAGTACAAGGACTCCAAGGCCATCGAAGACTTGCCCGGGTTGGGGCAATGGTACTGCAAGGAATGCGCAAAGTGGTTCGAGAGCGAGCCAAACTTTGAGGCGCACCAGAAGGGCAAGGTCCACAAGCGGAGGTGGGATTCCTACACTCCTGCCGCACGAAGACAACGGAGAGAAGCTGACTGGAGACAGACTGCGCCAGCTCCGCGAGGAACCCTACACCCAGAAGGAAGCAGAGGCTGCCATAGGACTCAGGACAGACAATGGCAAACGGGCCACCGTGCTGATGGAGGTCGACGATGGGGCTGCCGCAGCTTAAAAGTAGTGGGCTTCAAACCGAGAAACAGCGACTCATGCGGTGTTCCACAGATAAACCAAGTTACGGGATCCGACAGGAAATGAGCATGATTAAGGGGGCACATGGAGTTTTGAATTTCAGGCAGACCCTCCAGCAGAGAATCTATGCTGCCTAGTTAGGTGCCTACATCAAAAATGCATTGCCCGGCGTCAGGAAAGCCAGCGAAGACCGCTTAGAGAATACGCAGAGGTCCAAATGATACCCCAAGCAATTCAAAATTCAATAGAAAATCATGGACAAACCCAACCATCATTTCAAATCTCAGAAATTCGTGAATTAGGTATCCACCCATATCGGTGCCTGAGTCTGCCTAATCGCTACCTACAACATTGCCTCATGAAAGCCTACCACCAAAATCCGCTATATAATGTGACACAACAAAAAATTCCTCCTGACGCCATGCCAACGCTCTAACCAACTTTCCAACGAACCCCTCCACCAGCCTCCCACCCCCAACAATCAAAAATGTCCTTCAGAACCACCGATCTCTACGGCGGCGCTATCACCGTCGACCTGCCTCTCGGATTCGGAGATGCGAGGTGCGCAACTTTACCAATTCCTAACCTGTAAGACAAGCATGACTAACGCGGCCCAGCAACATCCGACAAATCCCAGACCACCAGGAAGTCTACCTCGACGCCAACGGATACTCGAGCATCGTCTTCGATATCCTGGAGCGGGTAGAGAAGAGCAGCGATGAGGAGGCCCTGCAGTACCATTTCCAGGACCTAATTGACGGGACTGGGGACGCGACGAACGTGCTAGGCCAAGGAACGAGTGTGATGGCAAAGGTCCCGTAAGCATATATTCATGGCTTCTAATGCTTGTGGTGTGGGATGTTAGGGTGTTGTCTTGGGTTCCTGGACGGATGATAATGTCACGTGACATGCGTATTTACCGACTACAGTCGAAGCATTTCCACTCTCAGCACTCTACACGTTTTTGAAGCACTTGTCTGACTTGTAACACAGAAATAAACCCGTCTACACACTAACCTATATCCAAACGCCACCGACCCCAACCACCGCACCCAAACGCCCTATCCCGGACTTCGTCTCCATCCACCTCATCCTACTGCGCCTCAAGGAGCAGGGCACCGATATCGTCATCACGGTCAATGTGCCGCATTATCCAGGGGAGTACGTGAAGGTGGCCGAGGGCGAGGCAACGCAGATGATGGAGGATGGGGAGACTGTGAAGAAGCGGGTTTTGGAGACTTTTGATGTTAAGGATTGGGGGCTTTTTGAGGGGTAGACAGACGGATGTTTGTAGTATCAGGGAATAGGTCTAGAATCAATATCCTTGTAATGATTAGGAGAAGGGTTGCAGGAATTGGGCTTCGACGATGTTGCTTCGGCGGTATTGTGACATTTTCGAGGTCATTTATTAAAACTACAAACAGCGTGACACCGCCAACTCGTAATTGGATTTGCGTACCGTGTACATGTGAATATTAATGTTTGTCCCTGAACATACCCATCAACTTTTTCAGCCCTCTGCGTTCCGGCAGCCCTTCCCGTAAACACTATATAAGCACCGCATCCCCCAATCCAGAATCCCCTCTTAGCACACTACACTTCCTCCTATGGTTCTGAAAAAGTGGTTTGACCAATTTCATATGCCTAACCTATAGCCTTCTAAAAATTTGCATCTCCACAATGAATGATTAGGCATCGCGACGAAAAACTCCATACAAGAATATTCCCAAAAAAAAAAAAGACACGTTCGAAGCACTATAGGAGACTTGTTTCGGACTATTAAAAGACCGTCACCTCCCGAGACATGTAACTAAAGGAAGATCAGAATGAAGTGCATATTACGCTATGCTTTAAATATACATTTTCCCTACCGTTTGGAAACCCCAGGTTTTAAGAATCTATGAGAGACTCAGTCGGACTTGTCAAATTATGGACCTCAAGAGTCCTAGAGTGAAAAGATAAAAAACAATTAAAGAGCAGAACAGTGATTCTTCGCAATCAATCTGTTGCACGGCGCTACAAAGCCCGGGATTTTGTATGGAGGATGAAGTGAAAAGACAAATAACATCTGGAAATCTTCATTATGTGCTAGTATAAATTCGTGATCTTGGACAGCATGATCGTGGCTGGAATTCAGTCTGCACTAAAATAAAAAAAAAACCGATAGCAGATTCCATAATTTGAAACTAGCCACGGTCACTCCAAAACTACTAGCTAGGTTAAAACATGCTAGGGAATCTTTTTGCCAAACTTCAATTCCTCTTTATGCTTCCGAAAGCTTCACAGCTACGAAATTTATCAGTCTGCTATTTCATAGAGTCCTAGATTCCCGCTGAATACTATGGGTGCAAGCTCCATGCCCCAAAAGAATTACGAGGCAGCTATATGGGAACTATCTTCTTGCCTCGAAAATTCCCAAGCGTGGGCGGGAATGTAGTTAATCGTCATTGGACTTCTCCCCGCCTCCGTAGAAAAACTCAAAAAAAAAAAAAAAAAAAAAAAAAATTCCAATCGTTTGCTCATATCGCAGCAGCCGGTACCTTACAAAAGCCCAAATCATTGCCTCAAAGATCCCAAGACTAGAGGACATAGTGCGGACGGTCTCCTTGAATTACCCCAAGGCGCATTCCACATCTTTTGGCGACCCTTTGATATTTCTAGGAGCCAGCCTTGGATTAGATCACTAATGCATTTGTTGTATCTCCCAAAACATGCAGTTCTACTAGGACATGGTGCCGAAGCTCAGACACGTCCTCTGGATGGGTAAGAGCCACTGTCGCAAAAGAAAGGAGCGGAATTTGATGGAGCCAGTCCAAAATAATGGGGAGAATAAGCAATGTTGGGATCTGGCGCGATAGTTAAAAGTCGTAGGATGGGCAAGCTATGACAAACCGGACTACCAACACGTTCTTCGAATGTGCCATTAAGATGTCATCCCAGTGGCAGTGATGGAGAATTTTGCTGGAGGCTTTCCAAAATCAGTGATCGAAAGGCCCTTGTTGGGGTCCCGTGTACTGGTTCAAAATATTTTCATTGACGGACATTTCTTCTAAAAGGTGTATGAGGAATTTACAGCCAATTGAATCATGGTAGATTCACTAGGCACATTCTAAAATAATGTATAAACGCCAAGGACGTTGGAAGCCGGCGCACTAGTTTACATTCATCTACTCGAACGAAGTCATGGCTTGGTACTAACTTCGAAAATTTCAACACACGCTCTGCTCTCCACTTTCTCCGCTCAAACTTGAACAAAAATTGGTTCTCATACTAGGTGATGGCAGAACAAAGATTGTAGATGCTTTCGGATTATTCTGTTGCCTGCCCGGATTTTTAGCCAAAAGATACTGTCTCGGGGGATTATGTTCTCGAAGGAACGAATACTGTGCTGATCGTTGCCAATATCAAAAGAATGACGGAAAGTTTCAGTAGATTTTTTGACAAATTTCCAAAGAAAACAAAACAGGAAAAAAACAGAAGAACTTGCCTACCAACTCATATTAGGTCGATAGAGAGTTTCATGTTTTCCAGGATAGACGCCGCTAGCTAATGCTTCTGGTTGAGTTCCCATAACTTCCAGTTATTTCGCTTCGCCCGTCTCCCAAGACCTGGCACCTTAGTTAGGGTGAATGGGATTTACGAATTGTGAGACGATGATACGCTCTTGTTGATTACCCACTCAACTACTAGACCACTAGTCACTTGCTTAAAGAAGCAGTAGTGATTCCAGTGGCGCTATTTTGAAATTTGAAGGTAGGTGCTGGTATATTTATTTATATTGTGATAGGGAATAAGGCGTCCTACTCTTCGCATTCAACAAAAATCGTGCTTCTACCAATTTATGTTGGCCTCGAAGCGTGCAGTATCGAGCGATATCTAACTCGGAAGCCTTCAACGAATGGTTCGTATCTTTTCCTAACAACACAGAGACAAGAAAAACGACGCATATATGCACCAAGCCAAATGTGACCCATTAGCTATCATGCTGAGAGCTAGACCTAAAATCCAAAAACAATCGCTAGCATGAGCTAGTATGGTTAAAAAAATTTGTTCGGAATTGCTACAAGATACCTACGCATACTGTCGTGGAAATATTGCAATTGAAATAGTAGATGCCGTATTATATATCGCCTGAATATGGATTCGAAATCCATACCGCATGGGTAAATGCGGGTAGAAAAAATCATTTCACCTACGTCAATACCAAAAGCAGTAACATGCAATTTATGAGTGTGGAGACTTCTGGTTTTAGATGTGAAAATATCACTACTGTTCGACGAATGCAATAAAATACCCAGACCTCTCCAATATGGTGAAAATAAGTGCTAGTATTCGAAAAATTCGACTTCGGGAAACTTATGTTGTCTTTTCGAATCAATCCTCCAGGTAACTCCTCGAATCCAACTTGAAGAGAAACGGGGAGAGTACACCCTAACGCGGGCCTCTATGTGTAAATTTTACCTCTCACTTTTCCTGGACAATTACCAAATACATAAATCAGCACTAGTCTTGAAAAACCTATTTTTACTGATCCATGCTGTGCTGGCCATTCAAAAGTTACAAGCATCAGCCTAATTGACGCTTGAACAAAGCAAGAAGGAAACTATCTGGGGACTGGCGCCATGCGGATCTCCTTGCCGACGTCTACCTCTCAAAACTTGATCTAGGATAATGCAAATACCTTCTTGGAGAGACTTATGGGCAACTTTCATGAAACCGTTATATTGAACACTAAAAGGGATATCACCTGCTACAAAAGTTCGGGAAGAAATGTTGAAAAATAGGTTCTCTATCTACCAGAGCTGTCTTTAATCACGCTGAAGACTAACGCATGTCGGGAAACAGTCGATGGATTGGAAACGTTTCTATCCCAGCTCGATTTCTTGATCGAGAACACAAAGTTTACTCAGTTAGACTTATGCAAAACAAAAAGATTCCCATCTTTAGGTAATGGGTTCGAAAATTCTGATTCAACAAAAAGACTTGTGGAGAAATGCCATGAAAATGTTCTCGCGGAAGTTATACGACTGGCAGATTTTTAACCGGAGACCACTATTAATTCAAAAGTCATTCTCCGGGTCGTTATGCTCTTCTCAAAGATAAAATCCTGGATACGTGGAGAGCCAGATGCCACTTTATTTCTATAGAATGAGCACAACAATTCTCTAAATCAGAGGCCTACTCTGTTAAGTCTTCAATTTCCTAAAAACGAGAAGAGAAGGGCTCATGCTGAGCACTGAACCGAGGTTTGACAAATATCATCGAAACAATGACTTATTGTCTCCATTACCAAAGGTTCTCTTTCGCGCATGAAGCACGGGCCACTCGAAGACCTTAAAAGGATGAACTTACGTTGAGTACCAGAGGCGGGATTCGAAAATCATTAGACATGATATGGAATATATTGGAGAGTTTTTAGGAGAGGACCTTCTTATCCTCATAGAGTCCGAGAACTGAGTCTTGAGAGAGAGAGACTCTAAAGATTGGTGATAGAAACTGAGGACATGTTCTCCTATGCTATCCTGAAAAATAGAATGCCAATATATTAATGCAGAAAGAATAAAAATAGGGTTCCTATTTGCCTAGAGGACTTATTGGAGTAAAATGAAGATTACTGGCGCATATGGGACTTGAAACAAAGCTGCCTTTATTTGCAATCACAACACTGGCGTAGCGACAGAGAAAAGATTCGTCGAAAGAACAAATGCTCCCCTCACTACCAAAACACCTCTAAAAATTGGGACATGGCTTTACAGTCTTCAACTCGCATATATCAGGAAGATCTACGCCAATGAAAGTATTCTAGTCTTCTCTATGGCTAAACTTTTATGCCATATGGACTTCAAGAAACTATGTACAGCAATCCCGAGACTAGTCTTAAAATCGAAACATCAGTTTTCCTTTACTAAGGCATTAAATCCACTATGTACGCATTGCAATTGCAGAGACAGGGGATGAATAGTATGCCCATGTTCTAGCGCCTACAACCTCATATAAATCTCGTCGAAGCTGAATTCAAGTACCAAGATTTCACGCACTATGCTTGGGAATGAGAAGAATCGGACAATTTGAGGAATATGGGCTACTCTCTTCTTTATATATGCTCTTCGACTACGCGATGCCACTGGGTTACCAAACTGACCTCTCATAGCCTGCGGGCTCGTTTTTAAAAGTGGACTATCGGGCCATTCATGTGTTCCATTCTTCTTCACGGAAGGGGTTCAGGAAAGATTGGTGTGTAGTCTACTCTCTTCTTCAAATTTGACTGAGGTCCTGCGACGGAACTGCGCTATCGAATCTGAGCCAGGTATTTCAAAACTATCAGAAGATAACCGGTCATGTTGTCACTTAATGATAAGAAATATCTAGCAAGGGTACATAATCGCTGACTTGGTCCAAAGCATGGCCAATTGTAGAGCCCTGTGGTACAAGACAGCGCTTTCGTGAAGCTTAATGATGCATGTACTGCAAAAAAAAAAACCAAAGCCCATTAGAGGATATGAGTCTATCGACTTACAAAACACAACAATCAAATGGCGGGAGTTTACGACTTGACTGACTGGTCTCTAAAATACTCCTTATGGAACTTTTATGGAACCACAATCGGAATTCACGAATAGGGATGTCCGATAATTGGTTCCACTCACAACTAGGGAACTGAATAAGAGCAAAAATGTGCCATGTCATGTCCACTACCCTCGACAGCCACCTTTCTTAGAAATGCCACATCGGGATTCGATGTGTTGGTAGCTCCAACGTATGAAAATATTCTCTGATTACGATCCTACGTCTCCCCAAAAAAAAAAAAAAATTATTTTTTCTCGAAATTTGCAAGAAGCGATTCGCAAGAATTCCGAATTCTCACTGAAAATGAGACCTCGATCAACACCGCTTAAAATTGTTCGTGTGAGAACGATGATTGCCTAGACCCATGATCAACTATAATCGTATTAACTTGATCGAAATAGACGAGAGAATAGACCATGGGAATGATTGCGCACAAAGGCCTTCATATAGCAAGGTTAGGTCCTATCGATTAAATAACTAAAAATAAGGAAATCAGGAAATGTATGAAATTACCGTCGAAATGCAAGGATTCAACAGTAATTGAATATTGTGCACTATTTCCTCCACGATGAAACTATTAAATCTGTCATGGTGCCTACCTAATAAAGATGTCCAGGGGCGATGCTGCGGGCCCAGCATATATTCCGAAACATGGTAGACAATTGACAATGCAGCATCCAATAGTCTATACACTAGCAAAATCTAACTATATACCTAGAAACAGTCTACAATATTCAGGTTCGTTGGTAAATTTGAGGGTCAGAAGTATAACTCGTACTCCCCACACTAGCACGACGGTCTTGCGCCGATAGCGGACATTGGTCTATGTGTTTTTATACAGTCTTGTTCTTCAAAGGACTCAGTTCCAGTTTTGAGATGGGTATCTCCTGTTTCTAAAAGAGGTCAAGAACAACACCACGCATGTCTGGGACTGGCCATCTTGACTAAAAACAATCAACATATTGCTGAATGTCTAATTAGGTATATAAGGATAGCATAGTATTCATACTTGTCTACGACTACATTAAATGCTATCTAGAAGCTTTGAAGAACGTTAATGTCATTCTCGTGGTAAAATTTATATAGAAAGACATATTCTGAGTATGTCTTACATCTGTAAGCAGGAGGGGGTGGAGACTGTATAGGGTGGTATAGATGGATGTATTGACGACGTTCCTTGACCTCTCGGTCAAAGTACGGCGGGGGAATATATAGTACATAAGACTGCTTAGTCAAGGGCTGCACAGCTGACCAGGCACGTGACCTAAGCTTACAACATCCAAAAAAAAAACCCGACTAGTCTGGTACGATGGCAGCGTATTTTCCTAGGACTGATATACCTGCACGCCATCTCAATAAGCTGGGCTTAATTAGAACCTTCCTAAAGTCAAAGACGTCGTATAAGAGCGTCACTTAAATCAGGTCTCTAACGTGGGTAAACATATTTAAGATAGGAGTAGAGTGATTTTCGTAATATGGAGACTTGATTTGAACGTTTAGTGACCAAAATGAAGCATTTAGAATTGTAGTCAATTTTTGTTCATACTCTTGGGTAGTCGATTCCCCAAACTCAGTGTAGCAAAAGATAAACTTTTAATGAAATAGGTTATTGTGTAATGTAACTTAGCGTTCTCTTAGGCGTTCATTAAGCGAACATCACGATTATTATTTGACCAGAATTTGAATAATACTATCGACCACGAACAGATTCTGTTGAAATGGGTCAGTATCCTTAGGATGTCCCGTCGTGACTCCAATTCTGAGCGGCGAGGGCGTAATTGTATTTCAGGATAACATAGATACATGCATGGTAGTATATCTGATTAAAAGTTCTTATCAAAGTGACCTTGAGGCTTAGGAATAAATGTGCTGCCCCTAGGAAGCAACCTTTGGCAAGCGCACAAAAAACAACATTCTTATAAGAAAATGTTGCAATAAAGTAGAAACCATGGTACTACAAAATCCCCTTAGATCAGTTCTACTATACTACGCTAATAAAGAGATTAAACAGAGGAAGAAAGATCCCTGTAGACTGTACAAATAGGAAAGAAATACATGCGGGTATGCTTCCTTAAGGAAATATACAATTCACTCTGAAATTTGATAGCATGTTGCTCTATATTGGGGACGAGAATCCCCTATTGAATTGTCCAAGACGAGTGCTGGTGCGACTTATGAGCAGTCAAGTAACACATAAAGCAGTAGTCAAAGTCAGGACACTCTTTACAATGAAAGACGGGACCAATGATATACTATTCCCGCAGAGAACCGTTAGCCAACTTTCATTGTTCAATTAGAGATGCTTACCTCGTTGTCGATGTCGAAAGGTACACATCCGTCACACGCAAAAAAACCATGTGTTGACGCTTTAAGACTAGCTAATCGTTCATCTCGTCTCTTGTCCGCGTCAAGAAGATTGAGCTGTGCTGCAGTTGCATTTCCTAGTAAGCCTTGATTGTCGTATATAACCGCAATATCGTAGAGCGTCCACTGCCACTCTGGCTCTTTGGTTGCAATTATCGTTGGGGTAAGCCCAGCCTCTAGTAGAAGGCTCACTGCCTCGAACGTATTCCTCCGACATGCCAAGTGAAGTGGCGTCCACTTATTCAAATCCCTCCCTTCCTTGAAACTCCAATGTGGTAAGAGTAGTTTTAAAATATTCGGAGTTGTTGAGAGAGCGGCATAATGGATTGCTGACCAACCTCTCATATCCTCTTGATTAACATCTGAGCCTATTTCGAGGAGATATAGAGTGATGTCTGTCAATTCTTTGTAGACAGCGAAGTGGAGTGCAGTTTTGCCTTCAAGCACACTCATGGTAGGGTCGAAATTATGTTTGTCGACTAGGTATTGGAGAACCGGGAGGCCACCCATCATTGCAGCAATAATTGGGTGATGATACTGTCCACCAGGGGCTGTAACACTTGCACCTTTGCTGATAAAAAGCTCTGCCAGATCGGTATATCCATTGACAAGAGCGTTTTGAAGAGCCTGGCCACACGCCTTCTCTGTAAAATCGGCCTTCTCAAGTAGACGAGCAACAAGTTTCTTCATTCCACGAATTGTAGCCTCCTCTATAATTGAATCATCAGTGTTCATGAAAACGGCTCCTGCATCCAGAAGAATGTTAATGGTAGATTCAGCTCCACGATCTTCTTGCATAGCCGCCTCGAGAGCAGTACCATAAAACCCTCCCGACGCGTTCACATCTGCTCCTCGTGTTATTAGCAATGCCACAGTGTCATCCTGACATGAGAATGCCGCTGCCTGTAAAGCACTACCGAAGTAGCCTGCGGTGACATTGACCTCTGCTCCCCTATCCAGCAGAAACTCTACGACGTTAGAATCCCCTCTATACGCGGCCATATGCAAAGCCGTGCCATTCTCTCCTCCTTCGGCATTAATTTGTGCTCCACGGCTCAAGATTGCATCTATAAGGTCGCAATTTCCAATTAATGCAGCAAAATATAGGAGAACATTGATTCTTTCACAGGATGAAGACCTTGGGTTCTCAAAGTATATGCCATCAGGTCCAGTGCCAGCAAGCCATCCCCAATTCAAATACCTCGATTTTGAAAGTTCAAGAAGATCCAATATGAGAGGAACGAGCTCAGAAGCATGCTTGGAAAACATTCTGGCCGTGGCAGCTGGACAATTGTATAACTCTAAGAAAGGACCAGAATCATCTCAGGAAAGGATATTTTCCAGATCCGGATTCTCGGGCTCTTAAGGGATGCTGGTTGCGCAACTTCAATAGTCCAGCCTAGGGCCATATCCCCTTCGTTGAAAATCGGTTGGGAGAGATGTGGAAACAAAAAGGGAATAGTGGGCGGCTGAAAAGCACATTATAAAATCATCCTGAGTTTTTGAGTCAATCGGGGCGACTCTGTATATACTAGACTCCAAAAATATATATATATATATATTGGTGGTAAGAAAATTGTTAGGTTGGGAGACTAGTTTGGTAGCTAACTATACCTCTTTAATATTTAGGCTCCGCATTCACTAGGCAGCTTTAGTCTCGGCGTTTTCCTTTTTGCAGCCTCCACTTTTGCGCACGACGACAGGGAGCATCCTGAAGGCTGCGACAGATATTGCAGACTCGAGCAGGAGGTTCAGGCCCTCCAAGCAGGTGTCAAAAAGCTGTATGACTACTTAGTATGTCGAGCTACCTTCCTCCACAAAACTCTCTTACATTTTAAGCTTGCCACGTCAATTCAGGCTCAATTGTTTCTCCCTTATCACTACCAAATTTTCATTCAGAAGGGCCCGGTTTACATTTCCCAGCTGTCCAAGCTTGCTGCACAGCATTTTGAGCTGTGATCTTCGCTTGCAGCCACTTTTGTGACGCATTTTGTGGCGGTGCTGCATGCGCCACATGCGTAAATCGCTGTTGCTGGCATTCTCGCTCTTTATCGTTACTCTTTCATTCCTATATAATAAACTCTTTCCTGGTGCTCTATTCAATCAAATTTTGACCTACCTTGAGTGGTCTAAGAATAAAATCAGCACCGGACGTCGCCTTTTCATTCCTGTTGAATATTTCCCCTCCCGATAATTCTACATCCAACTTTCTTCTAACAGACCTTAAGTGGCACAATAATACCGACGAACACGAAAAACTAGACAGCTTCACTCAGGATCTTGATCGAACCCCTATAAGTTCTCTTACATCCCAGAATTTTGAGACCTTATTTTTCAGATCTCTTCCCTCCTGGTGCACAGAATCAATCTTTCCTGGAGCGGACTTTCCAGCAACCGAGTCACCAAAGCCACCAGAATCAACTCCAACCATGGGCAGCGTCGAAGGATACAGATCCGTAGCGTACTTCACCAACTGGGGCATTTACGGTCGAAACTATCACCCTCAAGACATCCCTGCCGACAAGCTTACGCATGTTCTTTATGCATTTGCCGATAACCGCGAAACTGGAGAGGTTATCCTAACAGACACCTGGTCTGATGTCGAGAAACACTACGCCAACGACTCCTGGAATGATGTTGGCAAGAACATGTATGGCTGCTTGAAGCAGATCAACCTGCTCAAAAAGCGGAACCGGAATCTCAAATTGCTTCTTTCCGTCGGTGGCTGGACTTATGCCCACGAGCGTAAACATTTTGATGGTCCTGCATCTACTCCACAAGGTCGCAAGATCTTTGCAGATAGCTGTGTTCGGTTGATCAAAGACTACGGATTCGATGGCATTGACATTGATTGGGAGTATCCGCAAAACCCCGAACAGGGCGAACAGCTTTTGCTTCTCCTTCAAGAGATTCGCCACGCCATGGATGCGTACGCGAATCATCTTGCTGCTCATAGCCATAGGTATGACCATGGCCAGGAACCAAAGCCGCACTTCATGCTCAGTATCGCTGCACCAGCAGGAGAATCAAACTATAAGAACCTCCCACTCGGTCGGCTCGCCTCGGTTCTCGACTTCATCAACCTGATGGGCTACGATTTTGCGGGTAGCTGGGATCATCATTCCGGCCACCAAGCCAACCTTTACGCCTCAAGATCCTGCCCAACCTGCACCCCGTTCAACATCCATTCTGTAATCCAGAACTACGTCGCCGCGGGCGTTCCGCCTTGTAAAATTGTCCTGGGCATGCCGCTCTACGGCCGCGCCTTCAGCAACACCAAGGGCATTGGTCAATCCTTCAGCGGTGTCGGCGAAGGATCCTTCGAAGCCGGCGTATGGGATTTCAAAGCACTGCCTCGTCCCGGCGCCTCCGAACATATTGATGAAGAATCCGGGGCCTCGTATTGCTACGACGGTAACTCTCAAACTCTAGTTTCGTACGACAATGTAGCGATTGCGAAGCGCAAAGCAGAGTACATTAGGCAGCATAATTTGGGCGGGGCCATGTGGTGGGAGCTTAGTGGGGATAGGACCGACGAAGGGAGCATTGTGACTAATGTGCGTATTCGTGTTTGTACTACGCTGTCAAACAGTCGGCGGGGGACTAAATGCTAACTCAAGTCGCAGGTTGTTAGAGAGCTTGGTGGGCAGGACGGCCGGAAGATGGAACAGCAGCCAAACTGGCTTCGTTTTCCAGATTCACAGTATGAGAACATGAGAGCGGGGTTCCCGAACAACTGAAATGGTGGGGGTCCCACTTTGCGGCAGCGAGCGAGGAGCTGATTTTTTGGAGGTGGGGTGCTATTGTCAGATGTGTAGGAGAAGTGGGTATAATTTGTTTGATATTGGGTTTGGGGCTAGGAATCGAAACTAAGGGCCTCGCTTAGAATTACTTACGCGAAAACCTCGACCCTGGAAATGCGCAGGGGACGTTTGTGTCACTAATTGGAATCGGGATTTCGCTTTCGACTCTTCAGGCACAAATTCTCTTTGCAGAGTGGGTTCCCGAGGCATTTTGCATGTGAGGTAGTACAGTTTGGTCGTACAAACCCTGCTTTACTTCTAACTTCAGAACATTGCTACATCCACTGTTGGGCGGATGAAATTACCACCGCGCAAAGCATCTCTTGACTCGATTCCCTTGCATGATCGCAAATGCAGATTGTAGAAATCTTGTAACCATGAAAAGTACTAGTCACAAAAATGTATCGCGGGCCTGGCTGAAAACTCGTTGCAATGCATAGCTGGTTTGAACAGTGCTGACCACAACTACTACCTGGGTTTTGTAGAGTAAACGATCCGCACACGACGTGATGTGCGATGGGCTCGCAGCTCGGGTGATGCGGGATGCATGCAAGACGTAATTGTACCTGCAGAGTGCGTTCTCGAAGATGCAAACTCAGGTACATATGGTTTGGGAGGGTTCTAGGTGTCTCATGCGAAATTCCTTGCAGTTGCCAAATAAGAATGTAAAAATTCAATTTTGCGCCAGTACTATATAAAAAAATTTGAATTATTCCGAACCTCACAGAGTCTCATTGCCGAAAGCCAATGCAATCGTCATCGCTGTTATGACATTGAAAGTGCACATCGCATGCGTCCAAGCACGGCGCTGTGTGTCAATGCGGACTATATGTACAAGTCCTGGGCGATAATATACACAAAATCTACGTGCAGGATCAACGTGCAGTAATATGCAGATCGTATTGTACCCAAGACGACATTTCACTGCCTCCTTACAGTGTCAGGTATGCATATCTCTGATGGAGGTAGGACGCGCTGATATGCATCTTCGCCAGTCATGTTTGCCTCTCTATGCTCCACGAACGTCTTTATCCTTTCATTCCGGTCGCCGCTCATCGTCGCACGTTTCGATCTAGCGAGCTCCCGACTGGCCTCTTCATGCATCTTGTCTCGGTGTTCCATGACCGTGGTTGAGAAGGTGTTCGCTCGGGTACCCTGCATAACCCCTCCTATAGAGACAAGTGCCAATACAATCGACATGAAGCCAAAGTTGGACATGTGTATTGTGCGCGCATCCTCCTGCTGCGTTCCGTACTCTCGCCCATACCAATGCTCCCAATCCTCCCACGTTGCGTTATACATGGGATCATGGCCCGATCTCCAGTCCCTTCGCTCGTGCGTCCTTTCAGCAGAGTGGGACAAGGCTCCTTGATGATGCCCCGCCCATCCATGCCCCCATAAATCGTACGCTCTTCGTTTGGCGTCATCAGACAGGATAGCGTGGGCCGCGACAAGAAGCCTGTACCGCTCTAGGCGTACCGCATTCGGCAGATGGGCAATGGGAGATGAGGGGTGGCAGCGGTCGGGATGGTAAAGCTTTGCGAGATTGTAGAATCGGTGTTTCGTGTACACCTCGCCCGGTCGGATAGAGAGGATTTGGTAGGGCGTTGGACTCTTGTGGGGGTGTATAGGCTCAGGCCATGTGAGATCCGCCTCTTCACTATGCGGGTGCGACTGAGAGGTGTGCTGGGCGTAGTGTCGTGTGTGCCGGGGCGGGGAGATGTGAGGATGGCGGCATGACGCACATGACTGCGATGTGCCGGAGGAGAACGGAGGCAGGCCGCTATAGGCGGAGAGTAGGATGGCGGGTTTCTTAGACAGCATTTGCGCTCAATGGGCTGCTACATAGACTAAGCATGTCCTCACGGGCTGTAAGGGCTGTGGCGGGGTGTCATGTCGTTCATGAGAGCGGAAGACCTGCATTGCATCCGGGCGGCGGGAGCTCTCGAGCTCACCGACGGCCCGTGCTCATGATAAGCGAAACGGGCTAATCCGGGAAAGCCCGATAGAGCAAGAGTCGAGGCAGACTCCTCATTTCCGCGAGGTACCAAGACAAGAACGACGGCCCTCAGGTAATGACTCTGCTAACGATCGTCGTGTCAATTGAAGCCACAAACGCCCCACACGGGCTGGCCCAGTTTGCATGCGGCTTACTACTGGTTTTTTTTGTCCGCAGCCACTTCCTGAGTGGGCCCTTCATGCAATGCACCCGCTGTTCTCCTACCCGTTCAGTTTGATCTTCTACATCAGGGGTATCTAGGCGTCGGTTCCGCTTGACACCGTTGGAAACATACTGAGCCTATAGTAGAAGCTATTGCATGATATGCGAACCTGAAGCGGCACTATCACAATTGCTCGCCATGTTGGGCTGCATTCATACCAGATGGAATTGCCGTGTTGCTCTCCTAAGTATAAGTCGACGCACTTCTGCCCATATTGATTTCGTTCAACTGCTTTCCATACTTTCTCTACTATCCTTTACCAACGTTCTCTTTCTTTCTCCCCTCCTAGCTTTGTTTCCTTCTGTTGTTCTATCTCCGACTTCGGAGTCAAGATGGAGCACATCTACGATGAAGACGCCAGCGAACAATACTACGAACAGAATAGGACCCGGTCGACTAAGCGGCGACGAGGCGCAACAGGTGAACCTATTGAGGGGCTGCTCACGCTCACACGACGAATGGAGACAGACGACGAAGACCAGTTTGACGTTGATCTAACCATCATGGATTTCCTGTCATTCAGGGCAACTGATCTCGTCTTTCAGTGGAGGTTGGGCTCAAATCCCCATCAGTCAGATCTACCCAGCGCATTAGTTGCCATGACGTCTGGTATGTATTGAACTATTTCGATTTGCAACTGACTCGCTAGCTTGATATCTCAAACACACTTGCTGACTGAATCGCTCAGAATGGAGAACGGTCCTCAAACACAAACACAGCGAACGTCCTTTGAATGACCCAGTGGCATTCCGGTCTCGACTCCTACAGTTTGTACTTTTGTTCACTCATCGTTTGAACCACGACAAAACATGGACCACTAAGAGTTCTCTAAACGATCTCCGTGCGCAAAACAGAAACCGTGGCGTCTACTGGCAGCAGTACATGCCACATGTTCCTGCCCTAAGAGACCCTTTCGATACGTATAGTGAATTCCCTTTATCGGATGGTGCTCTTGCCGAAAATCGCAACAGACTTGCCTCCGCTCTGGACATGCCACAGGAAAGGCGAAGATGGGTCACTGACCTAGATGGAACGCCGTCACTACACTGCTTATTACCTCTTTTCATCCAACTTAGCGCAGCGAGAGTGTCTCTCGGTGACTTTGGGCCAATCACAGATTGGTACGAACTTGCTGGTCAATTCATGCTACAATCAGTATTAGAAGAATACCTCCGTAATGGTGCATTCGGTGACGAACCCTTCAATACAATATTTGCGTTCGGCTGTCCTGGAACACAAGCAAGTGAGGACGAGGACATAGACATGGCCGCGATGCGCACAGTGTTCTGTGACCAGCGTAATCGGCATGGACAAATCCATGGCTGGACAGAGGCAAGACGTAAATACATTGGCGAGGTAGGCTCATAATATCAGTATAGATTATGATTGATTAACTGGCATAGCTTCTTCCGAAACCGGGTACATCCACCACCTTCTTGCAGGCCATGCGAGATGCCCAGAACCGGTTTCCGTACCTGGAATTCGAATCCAACGTCTTAGACTTTCTCAAATATCTACATGAGAACCTTATGAAACCTGATCTGGTCCAGGTCGAAGAAGGTCGCATCACAATTCACGGGAATGAACTTGCGGAGGCCGACTCAAGGGAAATGATTAGAAGGATGGGTTTGTAAGTATTGCGGAATCGGTGGAGTCCTTGTTCCTTGCGTGTTCAGTTTATCTATTCTTCACGCTACGTCTTCGATTCTACATTATTCTATTGGTTCCTCTTAGCATCGGCATGCGAATTTTCCTCCATCAAGTTACTGTCTTTTGGACAGTTCTGGGTTTTAGGATAGTTATGATCTGTACGAATGAGTAGCGTTTGCTTTGGTGGATTTCTCCCTATATCCTGTTGAATCCGTTCACTCTTTTACCGTAACCCTGCAAATAGACATTTTTAGCAAGATTCGCGCATCTCGAAACAATATTTCGGGGATATGGATAATATTCTCCAAGCGAGGTCTAGCTCTCTTGTTTCAGCACGACTCTTTATGCACGAGATATCTTTTGGACCGTACATCTCATTGGCTACCTCGGGTCTTCACCAGTAACATAAACTCGATGTGTAATGCTACTTCGCATGACGAATTGTTAGGTTTTAACTATAAGTTCAGTCGATCGGCAATTTCCTATATCTCCCCTTGGTTAGTAGAACGTCACGTCGCTTAAAACTGACTTTAAAGTAGGCGTCGAGCCTTGGAACTCGATTGCGACTAAAAGAGGGCCGTCTCCAAGTGGAGGGAATATGTGATTGTAGCTGTCCTGGACTCCGCCATCAATAGGCTCACGACTGCAGGGTCTTGAGGAGGCGACCGTGGAAGACGTTGCAAGGACACCTCAAAAAGGAAGCGGCAACAAGCAGTCAGGTCCACTCATTTTTTGCCAGCTGCCATGTCTTGCCCAAGGCTTCTAAGGTAACCTAGACGTCTCTCGATCCAAACCGCCCGAGTTTTCCTTCGATCGGTGAGACGAGCCCCTCATTGTACCTCCGCCTCCTGCGCAGAAGGCCCACTCTATGTTTCGACATCCTTTCTGCCTTAGTCTCCAGCATCTACGGCGCGAAATCATCATATATGGCGTCTTTCTTGTCCTTCTTTACCAAGGATGATGTCTCCAAAACACACGGTTGTGCGACCATCATCTTGGTGCCCGGTGCTTTCCATCCGGCCAGCATCTACCATGAAGTCAGTGAGCAGCTGCGCGAATTGCACTACAGCAGGGTCTTTTTAGTGGACCTTCCTTCAGTGGGAGCTGTTGTCGGCCGCAAGCAAGACATTGAAGCTATTCGCTCTATCCTGGGGAAAGAGCTTCTGGCAGGTCACAACGTCCTCCTCGTCGGCCACAGTTACGGCGCTACAGTCATTGGTGAAGCTGTTAAAGACTACAAAAGCGATTCATCTGCAGTATCAACCTTGCTCTCTCGTTTCACAGCTAGCATTGCCAGTGCAATCGCACGCACACCTCGCCGCGGTCGAATCCTTGGACTCGTCTTTCTCGCGGGCTGGATCCCCCCCATCAGTGAAGTGACCAATCCCGAGACGAAGGTGGACATCCGCATCACTGCCCCGCCATTCTTTCGCTTTACCCGGGACAAAGCCTACTGGGATCGCGACCTGGAGAAGTATCCGCCGGAACAGATGTTCTACAATGACGTTGCCGAGAGAGAGGCTCATGACTTAGTCAAAAGGTTGGAATTCTCAAGCTTCTCAGCTCTTGCAGAGAATGCAACCTACATTCCATATACAGGAGACTTCACAGTTACCTATGTTGTCTGCGAACGAGACAAGACGCTTTTGCCCGCCTGGTCGAATAGCTTCATTTATCAGCCCGAAGCGGAATTCATCGTCAAAAGACTGGATGCAGGGCATAGCCCAATGGTGAGCATGCCCAAGGAGGTGACTGAAATCCTTCGAAGGGCAGTTGGTGAAGCGATGAATTAGCATGATGCAAGAAGTTTACCTGTGCCTGTCTCTCATCGAGGTTATCGTGACGAATTAATGGCACTGGAGCCCAGGAAAGCATGCAAGCGAGGTGGTTAGGCCCGAGCTTAGGGCATGACGTGTTGATATAGATATTTTCTTCATTCGCAAATAGGTTCTTGCAATACTTTCAACCAAACTGAATTGTGGTTCGAACTAGGAGCACTGGGGTCGAACTTGAGGTTCTCACAATGTTGCGGACCCTCGAATGAAGCGGGGCCGTTACGGTCCGGAAAGCTGAGTCGCTAGGAGACGCCGCACGGGATATGTTTGTCGCCTTCAACAGTTCCTTAATGATGAACATCGTAATGAAGATGCGTCGACGGACGTTAGACGACAACACCGTGAATAATAGTCCCGCCGGCGATCTGGGCGTCATCACGCCGGGATCCGTTGCCAGAACTCGACGTCGGCAGCAGCCAGCTTTGAGCCCTCCGGTCACTTACATTCGACTCGGCTCTTGCCATGCATCCTTCTCTCACGACATTCACACCTGCGAGAAGACACTCGCCGCATCTTGGGCTGCGAAGGTTGCACTCAAGCCCCGTCTTCTGTCCAAACCCAGCTTAAGTGAGCGGACTGTCGCCAATCCCCTGTAGCCGGCCCAATCAAATCCTGTGTATTGGCCCTAAAAATAACAGTCTCCCTTCTACTCACCAGTATCAGAGCCACGCCGCCGAGCCTGTGAGATATTTAAGGTGAGTGCAGGTCCATCTTCGTCCCTCATGAAGGCATACCGAGCCGTCCCACCCAGTGGACTGTGGGCCTGTGTGCCGCCGGCATTGTCCGCGCCCCCGTCGCAGGACACCTGGCGGCCTGCATTTTGACCATCGCACTTTCTCACCACCAGCTAACCATGGCAGCTAAACGCAGACAGCACTTCGACCGCCCGTATCTCCTGCAGCCGCAGCTATGCCTGCGATGCTGGACGACCCGACCGCGCCGGTCATATATCGTTCCTCTGGCGAGATGCCCTACCCTGCGCCCGGTGCACCTCTCCCACCTGGAATCGCGCCCCGCCAGGTAACTTTGCGCGACCGGGTGACGATTGCAACGATTGTACCTTTCTCCTCTCCGAACCAAGTACCACTCACGCTGCTCGCGTACCTTTCAGATCAGTTCGGGCGCGAGATCGAGAAGGGCGACACATACCCGATGCTCGATCCTCTTCCCCTCGAGGCATTCGGTCCATATTGGTTCGGTGTGTTTGGCGCAATTATGATTTTGGGCCATGTGCACGGTATAGAAGAGGTACATCATATGGCGCGCACTGGGCGCGATTGGGATAAGGAATGCCTGGGGAGCTTCTACATCAAGCCGAACTATCCAGGTAGATCAAGTCACGTCTGCAATGGCGGATTCCTCGTCACGGACGGGGCGCGAAACCGTGGTGTTGGTCGTTTGATGGGAGAGACATATCTAGAGTGGGCTCCTAGACTAGTTGGTATATCATGAGTCTGAGTTGTTTTGAGGGCTAACTTGCGCAGGGCTACACGTATTCCGTCTTCAACCTTGTCTACGAGACCAATGTCGCTTCCTGCAGGATCTGGGACGCCCTAGGCTTCAAGCGAATTGGACGTGTTAAAGGCTGCGGAAACCTAAAATCGTACCCCGGCGAGCTCATCGACGCTATCATTTATGGAAGAGACTTGGGCCAAGACGATGATTTCGTTTCTGAAGAACGCTTCGACAAGATCCGCTACTACCTCAAGAACGGAAAGTACCCCAACGGTGCCGACAGGGCAGAAAAGAGTCGTCTGCGAAGCGCTGCAACCCACTACAAGCTTATCCCCGCACATGGCGACCAACCCGAAAAGCTTGTACTCAAAGGCAAAGAAGTGATCTCAGATCCCCAGCGTCAATATGAAATTGCTCGGACGGTCCACCACAAGAACCATGGCGGCATCAACAAAACCACCGCCGCCATCGCAGAAATGTACCACTGGGTCCGCATCAAGGAGACTGTCAGCCAAGTAATCCGCAATTGCCCCGAGTGCAGTGAAATGAACAAAGGTCTCTCGGCAATGCGCGCCCAGGTCCGTCCAATCCCCCAACCAATTCCCATAACACCGACGCCCGGCCCGCGATACCAGCGCCGCGATCCCTCCCGCTCCCCCTCCCCAAGCGACCAACTCCAGATGGAAGCCGCCCAGCACGAAGCCCAACACTCCCAGTTCCTGAACACCGTCCGCCAATACAATGGCACGCACACACATACACGCGCCAACCTCCCAACCACTACAACAAACAACAACCTCCCAGCCCCATCCACCTACGAAATGCCCCTCGACCCCGCCCTCATGGACGGCCTATCCCAATCCCAACCGCATCCGCAACCGCAATCTCCACCCTTAAATCTGCACGACCTGCCCCCATCCCCGTTCCTGGCGGCCGGCAGAGGACTGCCTGTACCGCAAATGCCGGCGCTCGATTCCCCCGCTCTGCAGCCGAACAGTACGCAGGAGATGGATGTTGATGAGGGACCGAGGGGCGCGAATGCAAGGGAGGAGATCCGGAGACGGTTGACGAGGGCTGGGTATAAGAGTTTGAAATGATGTGCAGTTATGGATGGGGTATGATTTATAAGTACGGTTTCGTCCGGTTTAAGATGGGATGAGATGGAGGGAACGTGAGATGTTGGCGTGGATTCCGTGGTATTTTGCATGTATGGTGATGATGCAGCAGTCCTTCATTCCTGATTTCTAGATTCGAGAATTTGGGATAGGGGAAAGGGGGATTCGACTTGATGTATTGCTTGCGATATCCTGGACTGAGTTCCTCCTATTCTTTTATATTCTGTGCTTGGACATCCTGTGCATGGCGGGATATCAATCGTGTCCGATTCATATCCATGTCCAGTAGTCCACTAGCTGGTTAGCTGGCTGGTTAGGTGTAGCTTAGCCCGTCTGTCAAAAATCTCTTATATTCTAACACCCCCCCCCCCCTTCCCATCCCGCTCCCGCATCACAGTTCAAGCATTACAATCCGACACCTTCCCTACCGCAGCTCAAAAAATAACATTGCAAACATCAATTAACCGCACCCATCGACGCGGTAGATGAGCCAGATATCGCAAAAATCCAAATTGCCCTCTCGCCGCCATCACGCTACCCAACAAAACCCGATAAAGACAAAGAAAAGCATGTCTAGTGTCAGGGAAGCTTCAGACCCTATTTGATAAACACTAGGCTAATACAGCCTCAATTCGCCCGCCTTGGCTCCACATCCAACCCACCCACCTCCTATAACTCAAGGAAAAAAGCATTATGGCGATGCATCTGTACATCCAGCCTAACGCTCGTACAGAAAAAAAAAAAAAAAAAAAAAATTCCCAAAAGCCTGTGCCAAAACGCTCTTAATAAAGCAAACAAGAACGCCCAAGTCAAAATCCCACGACGTAATTAAACTAAACAGACTGCTCAGGCCGTTCCCCCTCCGCCACAACCGCGACGCCGAGGCCGCGATCTGGACTCTGCAAAACGAGCTGCTCGTGCCTTCGTGCTTTAATGAAGTCCGAGATACTCTTTATTAGGATGAACCACCCGACAATCATGAGGCCATACGCCAGCCAGTCATTCGTCGAGATACCGCTACTCGTCGGCGTCTGTGCAGGGCCACTGGGCGGCGCGACGTCATTGGGGTTGAAATCGTGGGCATTCGGGTCCGGGGGCGCGCCGCCGTTGAAGTCGTTGGGCGTGTCGTTAGGTGTGAGTGAGGCGGTGCCTTTCATTGTGAAGCCGTACTGGACGAGCGTGATGCCGAGGCCGGCGCGGGACCCGTTCTTGGCGGCATGTGTCGTGTGCAGCAGGTATGTGAGCAGGAAGCCCACGAGCTGGAAGGACATTGAGATCATTGCGTTCCAGACGAAACTGAAGACGGAGCCGACCGGGAGGCCTTCGACGAAGACTTCGTCGCCGACCATGCCCGGGGCAAGGATCGTGGTTTCCCAATACGGTGGCGTGGCATCTGCGGCGGCTTGTTCGTAGGTCTGGATGTAGTTAGATTATGGGGTGTGTTTTGGAGTATCTTGCTGGTATGGGACTTGTGGTACATACCGGTGGCTTCTCCTCGACGTCCTCCCCTCTTGTTGGCTTCGCGCTCAGATTCGCAAATACGCCATCGTTCGAACCACCTCCATATACCCTGCCACTCCTCGGCATCGCCGTATTGAAAGCCGGTAACGTCGTCACCCGCCTCTGAATGCCCTGTCGTGGGGGCTCCTCGCCCTCCGCATCGGCTTGGGGCTGCGGATTCCCCCGCATCAGTCTTTGTCGGTCATCCACTCCATCCCCGTCTTCCCCATCTGAGTCCTCGTCATCGGAAGGTGAGTCAAAAGTATCTGCGAGCGTGCGGTCGGCATCGTTGGTAAGTGGGTCGTCTGCTAGCAGGCGGCGAGAGGCACCGGAGGGCGACGATGCGCGGCTATGGAACGAGGGTGGCGGAGAATTAGGGATAGGGTATTGAGGGTGCGGACTTGAGGGAGAGTCCTCTTCATCATGATCTGCTATCTGCACGAATAGCGCTGTTAGCAAGGGGGGGATTTTACGGAGCATGGAGAGTGGAGGCGCAGCCGACTTACCCGTTCATATCGTTGAGGCATTATGAGCGGAACGCTACAAAAGGTTCTACGTTCGTAGATATGTGGTTGTAGGGCGAGAGGTGTAGAGAGAGGCTGCCCTGAGGACCGTAGATCTTAAGTTGGTGGGTCAGGCGGTAGGGTCGGGAGATGCGTGGGTGCGAGTGCAGTCGTTGTTTCGTCAGCCTGTCCCTGGATGCGTCGTGGAACCGCCGAGAACGCTCAGCCTCTTCACGTGATGCGCCACACTCCATCTACGTCCATACGCGGGAGTATTATTGCTCCGTCCTCCATTGCAGTCATTGGTTTGAGACGTCCTGCGACAAGAGCGCCGGCGGTTAACGACAGATATTTTTATTTGGATGCAATGTCGGTAGCATACTGAATATATCGCATTGGTCGAATAGTCTATTTGATCCATTGTCGCCCACCCCCCTCTACAATCCCGTCCCAGGTTGAAATTACCTACTTCACCTCATCGCAACCATGTCAAGCATGGTACGTCCCACATACCCACCCCTCCAAAACCCTAACCAGCATCGCGTCCAACTGCAGAACCCACTATATGCACAAGCCCCTACTAACAACCCTCCAAGACAATAGCAAAACACTACACCCGCCTCCAAACCCTCTGGCCAAAAGACTTTCTCCGCCCCACCCAACCCTTCACAAAACTCCTCGCCCACCGCCTCTCCCAATCCCAATCTCCAAACCCAAAAGCCAACATAGCGACAGAGCTCCGCAACATCAACGCCCTCTACACCCTCCTCGACAACCGCTACACCCGCCTATACCCACTCTCCCCCACTGTTCTGCGCCCGACCTCGAATCCAGGGTACTATGATGCTTTGATGAAGGACATTGGCGAGGCGCCGAATAAGTCGTGGATAAGGGCTAAGATGGATGAGTGGCGGATGAAGATACGGTGGAAATGAGTGTTGTGAGGGTTGAAAAATGGGAAGTTGGGATGGAAAGAGATGCAGAAGGATGTAGAATATGGAATGGAAAATGTAAAATATCGTGTATGATATAAGGCATATGAACATTCCGTAACAATCCGGATGTTTCGTATAGATGTAAAAAGAGGGAGGAATACGTACGATATCAGTGGAAACGAAAATACCTCAAATACCTTGTATAACAAGCAACTGATAAACACAACGATAATCAACACCCAGCCCCGCATTCCGCAGTGTAATAGTCTGTATTAAACCCAGTGACCCACAGCTACGCTCTACCGCCTAGAGAATATCGCTTAAAGAAAGCGACCGCATCTCCGAAGAATACACCGTTTCCTAACGATGTTCTCTATTCCAATCCCTCCCAACCCAGTCCCAATGCCGTTAACCTAACCCTCGTCCAATCACGTAAACCCATTTCCGTAAGACATACTAAGAAGTCAACTACTCCCCAGAAACATCATGCTCATTTGCCGCCTCGTTTCGCCTTGGCCTCCTCTATGGCGTATTGCCGAGATGTCATCCTTCTAGACGTTGGCTGTACCTCATCTTGAGCGCTCTTCTTAGGAGTGGCTTTGTTCTTAACTAGAGCCTTTTTTTTGGGTGTTGCTTTGCTCTCAACGGGAGCCTTTTTCGCTGGAGTTTTTGGTGTCTTCGCCACGGAACGAGCGACCCCTTTCTTCGGCGTAGTAATCGGCCTTTCTTCTTTAGATTCATTCTCATCATCTGCTTTGGTGAGTTTAGCTAGAGATGTCTTTGCAGTTTTCTCTTCATCGTCCGCTTCCTCAGCTTTCGTTGGAAATTTCCGTCCAGTTTCGATCTCGCCTTCCACTTCCGCAGCTTTCGTTGGACCCTTCTCTCCAGTCCCGCGGCCCCTATTCACTCCACTGGTTTCCCTACCCGACGTCTTGCCCTGCTTCGAACCGTTACGCGCCTTTTTGTTCCCCGCGGTGCCGCCTCCCGTGCCGGTTGCTCCGCCTTCTCCCTCCTCGTCCGAATCCCCGTCTTTCTTCTTCCTCTTCTTGTTATCATCATGGTCACCCCTGGGCATCTTTCTACTCTTATCCTTGTCACGGTCAGAGTCAGAGTCCGATCCAGAACCACCTTGGTGGCGTAGCTTCAAGTTCATAAGTTGTGTAAGATCGCTAGAACGAAAGATCGTCTTCGACATTTCCTCCGAAGACGCATTGACGGGCGTAGTGTTTGATTCACGGTGACCAGTTTCATCCCGCTCAGTAGTTTTTTTCTGGTGAGAAGAACCTGCATGGGGCGGCTCGGTCTATTTGGCAGATGTTAGCATACCTCGCAATGCCGTGTGGACTACGCACGTGTCCTAATACCTGGACGAGGCAGTCTTCGAACTCTAGTGCTACATCGGATAAAGGAGAACCGTCTGACGTAACCTCTTCCCTAGGAGGCGATCCGGGAGCAACCGTGGTCTTTGCGTCACTGATTTTCGGTACTTCTTTACCGACGAGATCTAACATAACCTCATCACTAGACGGCGATCTAGGACGATTCGTCGTGTTTGGTTTATGGCTTTTCAGAGCCTCTTTGATAACGCCGTCTGGATAAGAGACGCCGACCAACTTATACGACTCCTCTAAGCTAAGCCCTGCCCCGGCATACCACTGCCCGATAAGCAAGCCCTCCAGCCTCCCAATACTCCGAGCACGCTCAACCTCATCCAGGTCTAAGAATAGGCCATCTCGGAGCAACGTCTTCCTGTAAACGGCTCCTAGACCCGCTTGATCACATAGATCGAAACCGCCAATATTGCTCTGTGTAAACGCATTGACTAACAAATGGGAGAGGCCCGGATGCGGAGTAACTGGGTGCTCAGTACGCGGAAGACGGATGTAGCTTGGGTAGAGGGGTTCGTGAGGGATGTGGATAGTCTCTGCCGGATGGAAGGAGTCATGCCGCTTCTGTCTGTCATCGTCGCGATCACTGTTGTCATTCATCCATGAGTACGGTGGATTAGGTGTAGGCGGTCCCGAATCAGCACTTTGACCATACTGTACATATGCTACAATTGATTAGGAATGCTTCGTAGTGGACGTAAGAGGAGTCCTTGACTTACTGCCCGCCTCATCCTCGAAACCTTCCATATTCCATTTGATTACGCCTCGGTAGAATTTCTCAGACCTCTCGCTGATCTCAGAGCCTGCGGGCTGAGCACTAGTCTGTAAGTCTAAGCGGCTACGCGTAGCAGCCATATTGTGTTGAGCTGGCGGGACAATGTTTTGGTAATTTCAATGCATAACTGTGTATGAAGAGGATAGAGTTGAAGGTAACGGGTATAACTCTGCAGAAGACGTGCGTGGTATCAGGTGGCAACGGTGGAATTTACCAACAAAGTGGGTTTGGGAGACGGCGAGCTATCACGGGGTGAAAGACGGAAGGTGCACCGGAACGCACTCCTTCACTTAAATAAATGAATTGCACAGCAGACGTGATGGTTCACGACAGAAGACTATATACCAAAGCAATATTGCCAGACAGCAATATTTCTAGACAGGAATGGAGTGAAACGAGGTGACAGAAGGAAGTAGGCGAAGAGAATGGTAGATAGGGAATTGCAATATGACCGGAGGTGAGACCCGAAAGGTTCCCTACCTCATTAGTCATTCGAACAATAATTTTGCATGGCAATGAAATTAAAACCGAATGTTGGAATGAAGAAACGAAGTTCTATGATTTTTGCCGCTATGTAAATGTTCCCCTAAGAGCCGTAGAAAAATGCTAATTCGCCTAAACCAGACACTATATGCTCTTCCTCATGCTATGAGAACGCCAGAACAATGTTAGAGAATAATCCACCATGCAGATCCACCTCCGTGAATGCGCCTTGTGTATCTTACAAATGCATGCAACACACCAACGTGGAAGGGGGAAGAAAGTAAAACACCAATGCTACAATACCTACAATGGTCCCGTGCCAGCATAAGATGCCGCCAGAGTTGGCTGTTTTGCTGCAATCGTAGCTGCAAGTTTCTCGCGCTCATGCTTTTCCAGCTCCATCATAGCACGGTCAGCCTTGGTCACACGAGGTTTGCGAACCGTACTGCCTCCACGTGAACCCGGACCGCCACCACGTCCTCTACCCCTTCCGGATGTTTCCCCGCGCACTGTGCCGCCTCGCCCACGACCGCGGCCCCGACGAACTGTGCCATCGGCCCTATTTAATGTCAGTGGTGGTGCAATGCGCAAGGGGGGATGATCTTACCTCTCGACCGCCGGCTTCTCGCCCTCTGTGATAAGTGGCCCACTATAAACGAAGAACCCATCCTTGGCCATGAGGGCCTGCTGTTCCCATGCTAGTTCCGTATCATCAATGAAATCATCCTCCTTGTCATAGTCCTCTTGCTTCCTCTTCCGCCTCTTCTTGGCGCCATTCCCACCAGAAGCCTCGTCGTCCATACCACCCATTTCCACATTGCTCTCGGGTTCCGAAAGATCTACAGACATGTCATCAGCAGAGCCGATACCCGCAGCTTTTTCAAGAGCTGCACCAGCGGCGGTTATCTGTCGCTGCCGTTCTCGACGCGCTGCCACTCGGGGGTGCAAGGCTCCATAGCCATATTTCTTTTCCACCTCCTGCGCGAAATTGATGGTTACATTGGTCTGACCCTTTAGCGGAAAGGTAAGCCAAATGTTGACACCCTGCGGATCAGAAGAGCCATTGGACGTGTTCATGGGCCCAAAGGGAGTGCCTGACAAGAGACCACTGCCGGTTGGTAAGGGCGGCGGGGCTTCCTTTTGGCGAACTGGCTTGACAGGCGGGGTGGGCGCGTTCGACGGAGTACCGGCGCTGGCAGAATCCGTCTTCATCATTGGCACTGAAGCACGGGGCTGAGGGTTTACATCAGAGTCGATCTCCATCGGCGCAGCGCCCAGGGGTGCGGCTGGGCGGAGTGGTGGTTGTTGCTGTTGCTGCTGCTGCTGCTGTTGTTGTTGCTGTTGCTGTTGCTGTTGCTGTTGCTGTTGTTGCTGTTGCTGTTGCTGTTGTTGCTGTTGCTGTTGCTGTTGTTGCTGTTGCTGTTGCTGTTGTTGCTGTTGCTGTTGTTGCTGTTGCTGTTGCTGTTGTTGCTGTTGCTGTTGCTGTTGTTGCTGCGGCTGCTGGTCGTGTTGGAGGACGACTGAGGTCGGCCGTGACGATACGGCCACTGGTGATACCGGCGCAGATGTGACGGAAGGCTGCTGCTGCTGTAACCGTGCAGCCTGCGGGTAGGTCGAATTTGCCGCGGTGGGTGGGTCAATCAAACTAGTAATGGACGGAGATGCTCTGGCGCGGTTCAGAGGCGGCGAGATGGGTGGTGCACTGGCGGCGCTCTGCGGGTTTGACTCAAAGAGCCCGCCTCGTATTGGATCATACCGCTGCCCTGAGCTGGCCGGTCTGGGGGTGGACGGGGCGACGTTGATGTGTGAGAGGTTTGGGTTGTTATGAATTGGCTCAGGGTTGTTCAACACGCGAGGCGGCTGCGTAACAGCGGGTTGCTCTGGTTGGAGTACCTGAACCATCTCGGCGGGTCTGGGTTGGGGCGTGGACGTGGACTGTTGCTGCATCACGGGCTTCTCCTCTACCGGCGGCGGCGGCGGCGGTTGTGGTTGCGGTTGCGCCTCTAGAGAAGCCTTTGGTCCCCTTCTCTTTCGCGGCGCGGGTTCTGCAGCTTGATCTTTTTGCTCGACAGGCTTACTACGCGGCTTGCGGGGCTTTTTCTCGACGATCGCATTTAGATCTTTGGGCTTTGGCTTGGGGCCTGGTTTCTTGCGTACGGCGCCGGCGGCGGTTAGGTTACTTCTAGGCGTTGTTTGCGTTGATGCAGGGGTGGGTGTAGTAGTCCCAGAAACACCAACACTACTTCCGAGAGCGCGCATCGCGGGCGTGCTTGCATTGCTCTGGTGGGGCGAATGGGGCGGCGAGCTCAGTAGACTCTCCGGGGACGAGTACGAGGCAATACCGTCTGCCATAGTTGCAGAACACAGAAAACGAAGCGCGCCCAAAAGTGCAAGTGCTGCGCGGAACGCCAATGAATGAATTAAAAAAAAAAAAAAAAAAAAAAAAAACGACCCAGGCGGGCGACTATCAGATTCTCGCCGCCTGCGTGGACGGAATTCTCTATGCAGGAACCAGGTTGCGTGCCTGCCGGAAACTGCGTTGAGCAGTAGCGGGCAAACTCAACACCAAAGATTGCGGGCGCGGCCTCAGCACGAACGCTGTCGAGAACACCGAAACCGAAGTGCACGCCGAGATTTGGGCTGTGGACGGAAATAGAGAGGTGGAAATGCAGGGGAAGGAACACGAGATTTCACCCCTAGCAACAATTCGATGGTCGAGGCCGCCGGGAGCGCTCCGTTGATGGAAAAAGGTGCTGCGGCAGGGTGACAAGTACTGGAAAAGAAGAGAAAAGAGGAAGAGAAAGGGAGGTCGATGTGTCGGGGTGCTGAATTGGGGGGTTCAAGTATAAAGGGCAGTTTGACATTGGGCGGGCGAGTTAAGAGCACGGGCAGACGAGAAATCGCTTTGCGCCAGAGAGGGAACGACCTGCTGGGCGGCACCAAGGGCATTCACGCAGCAGCACCAGAAGCACCAGCACCAGGAGAACAGAGGAGCCCTGTCCCCGCCGTTTGGGAGATGGCCTGGAGCCGGCCTTGGGCTTTGTGTGGCATAGATGCCAGACTCAAGACTTGAAACCTTCACGTTCAATTGAGAACGCGCAGCGGGACAGGCCACATGAGGATTTTCTTCGTGTGAATCTTTCGCCTTGGGCCCAACCGGGAGACGAGTCTGCTTCAGGTCACACGCTTCTCGATCATCGGAGAATACAGTTCCTATTTGAGGAACCGATCAGTTTGAGATTTGCTCTCCAGCCACACCCACGCCTAGCTGCCCCGGGGTCGTGGGCTCTCTTACACGCACGCACATCTACCAGCGAGAAACACGCGGGTCCAGGCCCCTCCCCCCGTTCAAGCTTCACATACTTCCTCGCTATCCGTAGCTCTTATCTCCTCTTGCACTCTCTGCTCGAGCCAAGGCAAGAGTCTCCGGCCCTGGGTTGTACTGTACTGCACATGGCGTACAGACCCTAATTCGGTGCCTAGAGTAAGTGCTTATTCGAGAAATTGCTGATTTGCAGTTCTGTCATCAAGCTGTGGCTCCGGCTGTTGCGCGTGGGAGATTTTACCCACTAGCTGCCGCCCTCTGATACGCATCGTCTCGTTTTTATCCAGCTCCTGGTGTGATGGAGTTCCCATCCCGCGAATCCATGTTACAGGGCGTGTGGCTGATAATTGGCCAGTGCGTTGGGCGATCCACCAATGCGCCATTAGCGTCTTTTTCCATATGCAGCGCCTAGAAAGCATTATACTACCACGCCGCTATCGCCTCAGACAGACATTCTTCAGTCCCAAACTCACTCAGTAGGAACCCCGGATTCAAGCGCCAGACGCTACTACCACAGTCTGTTCGGAGGGTTTGTTGCTATTCTTCATGCGAATATGCCTTGAATATTTAAAATAGCATGGAAACACGAACGAACGGACTTCCTTGATGAGCGAGACGGTGTTGCGGCCATAGCATACTTCTATTTGAACTATTTTTGAATTCTTGCTGGCGGATGTGTATAGTGGCGCAGCATCTTATAAACTCCCGGTTGGATGACGAGAGACATGAAACGGGGTATGCGGGGAACGGAGTTCCGGTTGGAACACATGAGCAACCACATTCAATATTCACAAACGTAGGGTTCTATCCCTAGGCACCAAAGAGAGGCGGTATGTTAAACGGAATATTGGTTTCTTCTAGGCTTTTAGATAGTCTTAGGCATAAAGTAATAATGCACAAACCTATCCTTGCCTTTGATTTTCGTCGATCGCCAACACGAAACAATTAGCCAAAAGCAAATCAAGCCAAAATTCGAACAGCCGCACCAGCTTCAGACGCCTAAACACCACCCCACTAGAACTCCGAGCCATGATGAGATATCAAGATAAGTAAAGCGCATGTAAAAGACTATATCGCGCGGTCGCACTTTGGGCTCTACACTAAGCGCTCTTGCTCTTCTTTTTCTTCTTCTTGCTCTCGCCGTCCTCCGTATCAGCGTGCTTTCGCTTTTCTTTCTTAGCCTTCTTCTCTAATGCCTCATCCGTATCTGCAGACTTCGATTTCTTATCCTTCTTCTTCTCTTTGTCCTTCTTCTTTCGGACTGCTTGTTCAGTAGCTTTTGCGGTTATGCCGTCGGCCATTTCTACATCTTCAGCACTGGTAGCGGTAGGGTCATCAATCTGGATGTCTGCAAGGACCGAATCCAACGCGGATTGCTATGATACGATTAGCAAATAAAACTAACAGTATAGAATAAGTCGCACACACCATAACTGCCGAATTCTTCGTGGGGGTAGCGCCGGTGGTATAGAAATCAATACGTTCTTCCACCTGCCGTTTCAAAGCCTCACCAAATTTGGTCGTGGGCATATCAGAGAAATTATCAATCCTTGATGCGATAGAGACTTTGTTGGCCAAGAAGCGAGAGATCCTTCCTTTCGATTTAGTGCTAGTCTTTCCAATAAAGGACGAATGGTATATGAGACCATATTTTGGAGTATTGCCTTTGGTCTTCAATGCGCGGAAAAGGGCCTTCTCGGCACCTAGAATTTGTACTGTTGAGGCAGGATATTTGGACAAGTTCGTCAACGACCCAGCCTTGGAAATCAAGCGGGCGCCCACAGTGTCGCCTATGAGTGTTGCTAGATTTGGCGCTACCTGGCCCATCCTGTTACCAAGGTAGCTACTCAAATTCCGTCTATACGTAGCTAATTCGGCAGTGCGTTTTCTAAACAAGCGATTAGCGATTAAATCTATGGCTATAATGATCCCTCAGACGTACGCAGAGCCCATAACAATCTCCATATCGGCTTCTGAGAGATCTCGGCCCATGCTTGTCCTTGCGGCATTAATGATAGCCTGAGCAATGCCCTCATCATCGTTCACAACAGCGGCTAGATCGTGGAGGTCATCATCTGTGAGACGGGCTTTGTCGCCGATAGTGAGAACGAGCTGTGCGTACTGATCATTGTTCGACACAATCTTTGAAAGCTCTGGGAAATGCCAGCCGTATTGTTCTCTCAGGCGCATAGCAAATTGGTTGACATCCTTGTCGAGCTGGTCAAGCGTCGCAATTGCCTGGATAATGTGGTTGTCATGTTTGTTCACTGAGAACTTAACCTTGGCTCTCGAGAAAGCATGACCGAGGCCCAGGATCGATCTCTCAATGTCGCCTGGCTGGAGTTTCTTAATCAGTTTTTGGCTGTGCTGGCGGAGGCCTGGTCATCTTAGTTACATGCTGTCTTAAAGGACTGCTGATACGCACCACGCAAAAGATCAGCGACTACCTCACTAGTCTCGCTAGTCTCGCAGGTGAGGTTAGGAAATACGGCCTTGATGCTGCCAGCAAGCGTTTTCTCAGACACCCCAAGCGTAATTGTTTTCTTCTTGCCGGCTTTGGGTAGATTTGTCTCCAGCGTGGCCCGCAAATAATCCGACATAATGCCTTCTGAGATGTCGTTGATTTCCTGAAGAGATTCTTGGGTCCCCTGGAACGGCGCCAACCCTACAAGCTCCACCATCTTTCCAAACTTGTCCAAATCTTGAACAGCATCTTGAACCTCCCTGAGTCGGTTGCCAATTGTATCAGGGTTTATGGTTACTCTGAAGACCTATGCGGCAGATGTTAGCACCTGCGAAGCTCGTGCAAGCTCTAAAGTACTTACGGCGTACCCGACTGGGTTTTCATGTAGAAGATAATCTACGGACATGTCACGCTAGATTCGCTGTTAGTCTAGCCGAAAATTAGTGGTGTCGCAGCGCCGTGAAGTAATTGCGCCAGCGAATCGCGACGAGCTTGAAGTCTGCGAGTACGGGATTGTGGGAGCTTCAAGCTGGAAAATTTCCCTGTGCCAAGACGATGCCGGTGGCTTTTTTTTCCGGCGCCGGTCCTCCCGCCCAAATTCTTCGCGACGACGCGACGGCGGCGGGTAGCTAGGCGAATACTTTGGCTTCCAATACTACAATACCAAGATTTCTTTTCTGCTGCGTGTATACACGGAGTATATTTCTGTTCATTATGTCTGCCGCACAGCTCCTCAACCCGAAAGCCGAATCAAGGGTCAGTTAATCGTGGTTAGGAAGCTCTGAAGCCTAGCTAACCAGGTTGCAGCGGCGCGGAGAAGCTTTGAGGGTTAACATATCAGCGGGTGAAGGCCTCCAACAGGTGCGCAGCAGTATGATATTGGTTCCTAATGTTTTATGCTCATTGGAATCAGGTACTGGCGTCAAACCTAGGACCTCGAGGGACCTTGAAAATGTAAGTCGCCAATCTAGCTACAAATCCACCCATGCTAACTCTGTTTAGGCTTGTAGATGGTGCGGGCGCAGTATGTAAACAAGACCCGCGATTCACAGGTGTACTTACGTTTCATAGATCAAACTCACGAAAGATGGGAGTGTTCTATTAAAGGAGATGGTATGTGGGATTGAGTGGATTGACTAAGCATAACACTAACCTTTGCATAGCAAATCCAGAATCCTACCGCCGTATGTAATATCTACTATGTCCCTCAGACAATGAAGCTCAAATCAAATCAAATAGGTCATGATCGCACGGGCAGCGACAGCGCAGGACGATATAACAGGAGATGGAACAACTTCAGTTGTGCTCTTGGTAGGCGAATTGTTGAAGCAGGCAGATCGGTATATCTCCGAGGGTCTCCATCCTCGAGTAATAACAGACGGGTACGAAATCGCTAAGACAGAGGCCCTAAAGGTATTGCCTCAACCCTTTGATTTACGGAGTAGTAGCGGTCCTGACTGAAAAATAGTTCCTTGATGAGTTCAAATTAAACAAAGAAGTCGACCGGGAACTGTTGCTTTCCGTTGCACGGACATCGCTTTCGACCAAGCTTGATAGCACACTCGCCGAACAACTTACCCCTGACATTGTCGATGCTGTCCTCGCAATATACCAACCACCAGCGAAGCCAGATCTTCACATGGTGGAGATTATGACTATGCAACATCGCACTGCAGCAGACACGCAGTTGATTCGAGGCCTGGCTCTTGATCATGGTGCAAGGCATCCAGATATGCCGAAGCGGGTAGAGAACGCCTATATCCTTACTCTCAATGTCAGCTTGGAGTATGAAAAGTCGGAAATAAATTCCGGATTCTACTACTCTAGTGCAGAACAGCGGGAAAAACTCGTGGAGAGCGAGCGACGGTTCGTTGACGATAAGCTCCGGAAGATTGTTGAGTTGAAGAAAGAAGTCTGCGGGAATGACCCGAAGAAAGGCTTCGTCATAATAAACCAGAAGGGTATTGACCCTCTCAGTCTCGACGTATTGGTGAAAAACGGCATCTTCGCGTTGAGAAGAGCGAAGAGGAGGAATATGGAGCGGCTGCAACTTGTCTGTGGCGGAACAGCTCAGAACAGTGTCGATGATCTAACACCAGATGTCCTCGGCTGGGCAGGTCTCGTGTACGAGCATCAACTTGGAGAGGAAAAGTACACTTTCGTCGTAAGTGGAGGTTATTACCCAGCGTTTACCCGACCTATCCTTACATCATATAGGAAGATGTCAAAGACCCAAAGTCCGTGACTTTGCTCATCAAGGGCCCGAACACTCACACCATAACTCAGATCAAGGATGCGGTACGGGATGGGTTAAGGAGTGTCTACAACATGATTGTAGACAAGAGTGTTGTTCCAGGAGGTGGCGCATTCCAGGTCGCCTGCGCCGCTCACCTTCAAAGTGAGAATTTCAAGAAAACTGTGAAGGGCAAAGCAAAATGGGGCGTGACAGCATTCGCCGACGCATTACTCATCATACCTAAAACCCTCGCTGCAAATTCTGGTCACGATATTCAAGACTCCCGTAAGTTAAAGACCTTTGTCAGGATTTCACATATCTATGGCTAACTTTACTATAGTGGTATCATTACAGGATGAATATGCCGAAGGGAATATTGTGGGCCTGAATCTTGCTACAGGAGAAGCAATGGATCCTACGCAGGAGGGCGTTTATGACTCGTTCCGGGTTCTCCGCAACAGCATCGCTTCGAGTACTGGCATTGCGTCTAATCTACTTCTATGTGACGAGATGTTGAAAGCACGGCAAATGGTAAAGTCTGACTCTACCTGACTCAACGCGCCTACTAACAATCATGCCACAGGGGCGTCAGCCGGAGCCGGGAGAGGGTCAGTGATAAAGTAAACAGGATCGTGGCCATGAGTATAACGGTCCGCCAGAGCACCTCAGGCGCTGCGCATGAATATCTCTCTTTGAAGGTAATAATGAGCCAGAAATGCGGGTGGGGTCTTTGTTGGTCTGCGGACGAAGGCACTGTATAGTACCCAGCCCTGTCAAAATATTAGATTTACACTACCCCAGTGTGATTATGATCCCTACCCCTATTTAGCCAGGCATCCTCAATCTTTTTAAGCTTATTGCTGTGGATCCCCGCTATTCCAGAAGCGGCAAGTGTGGCTGCAAACTTCACATCGGTTGCGGGGGGATTATCACACCTTTCGATGTGTCAAGTTGAGTTTATGTGTAAAATAGTGACGCTGAGCGCCGTGAGCGTTGTTGTTGTGGATCTAGTATATTCTATGCGCTCCAGATTTCATTATTTGTAAATGAAAGCTGTGTGCAACTCCTCCGGCACGCAAGTCCGAGGCCCTGCATCGTGAACCAAGCCGCTAGCCGGTACCAGCATGCATCCTCTCGTAGAGCCAAGCCGGAATGTGTTCATCATAGGAGGCTCTCTTCTGCAACGGGCCACTTGGTTTCTCGTTCTAGGATTCCGTGTTTCCCTCGCCTTGCTCATCACTCTTTCCTACCCAAATGACAGAAAGCCAGAACATCTCTCTGCGTTCCTCCTCGTTCACCGGCGCTCTCCGCATTCCTTCTCGTGTTTCGCACGCGACACGGGTCCTTCCCTTCCCACGCCGCAATGCTTCGATACCGCAGATACCGGGTGTTCGTAGTTTTTGCCGTCATCGCTCTCTTTGCGCTTTATAAGTTCAGTAGTTCTGGCCCTTCATGGCGAGTTGACGAAACCGAGACAGCGGAGGAGGGAGGCAAAAAGGAAAATGTAGTACAATCCTTGCATTGGCAACTCCATCCCCAGGTCGCTCAAGAAACGAAGAAATTCCAGGTTGAAATACCGGCTGCGACATCAGTTGATCGTAATACTCCCCCTGCGATCGCGCCAGTTAGCCGTCCCGTAGAAAGACCCCCCCCGGAACCATTATCACCACCCAGCCCTGCATCGACGAATCCGCCCGTAAAGCCTACACCCATAGATCAAGATGCTGGAGATGATACTTCGCCATCTCCGAGTCCTGAAGGTGAGCTTGTTGAAGGCGCGGATGGCCGCGTAGAAGTAACACCATCGCCCACAAGTATTGAGGCCGTCCATTGGAAGAAAGAGAGCGAACATTTCCCAGTTCCTTCGAAATCGATCATTAAACTACCGTCGAGTACCTCAAAACCGATCCCCAAGATACAATATAATTTCAAGCCAGAGTCGGCCTCGGCGAAAGCAGAAAGAGAGGCAAAGTTGAATACTATAAGGGGCGTCTTCAAACACTCTTGGGAGGGCTATAGGAAACATGCATGGCTGCAGGACGAGCTTTCTCCCGTTTCGGGTAATTTCAGGAATCCATTCGCTTCCTGGGGTGCTACTTTGGTAGATGCTCTTGATACCCTCTGGATTATGGATCTCAAGGAGGAGTTTGACGAGGCCGTCAAAGCCGTCGATGAAATCGATTTTACAACCAGCCCCCGGGCTGATATTCCGTTATTTGAAACAACAATCAGGTATCTTGGAGGCTTATTAGCCGCTTACGATATCAGTGGAAAGAAGCACAAGAATTTGCTAGACAAGGCAGTGGAGCTTGCTGAGGTTCTGATCAGTGCGTTCGATACGCCGAACAGAATGCCTCATACCTATTATTATTGGAGACCGTAGGTGTGCGGTGGGGGTTTTATCTACAATTACTGACAACTGCTCCAGCTCATTTTCTTCTCAGCCTCATCGCGCTAGTAATCGTGTTGTCATGGCTGAGATTGGTTCCCTTTCGGTAGAATTCACACGGCTTGCGCAGCTCACCGGAGAACACAAATACTACGACGCCATTGCACGAATCACTGATGCCCTAGAAGACTTCCAGAACAAAACTAGATTACCTGGCATGTGGCCTACATATCTAGACGCTTCTGGTTGCCAGAAAGTAGATTGGGCTTCAGAGGTCGAGGCGACGCCTCTACAAGCGCCATTGGATGCATTAAAAGATTCAAGCGAAGAGTCCCTAAAAGACGATCCTGTGCAGAATGAAAAGAAAGAGCCCATACCAACAATCGGTAGTACTGAAGAAAAGAAGATGGTGCCCTTAGATTTGCCGAGCCCCATCGTTCTCAAAGCTACCGACCCCAAGACCACAGATGGCCCTTCCGATGAGACTAAAGTATCCCAGAACGTCAAGCGTCAACTCGAGGATGCTGAACTATCAAATGAGAAAGTAGCAGCGATTTCTGCTGCTGCGGAAGCTGCATCTTCAACCTCTTCAACTGCACTTGAGCCAGAATGTACAGGGCAAGGCCTTGGTCCTGCTTCCAATTACGGAGGCGAGGATTACACATTGGGAGGTATGTCAGACTCTACGTACGAATACCTACCAAAAGAATACCTACTTCTCGGAGGCCAGGTTGAAAAGTACCGTACCATGTACGAGACATCCATGGATGTTGTCAAAGAGAATTTAATCTTCCGGCCAATGCTTCCTAGGAACGAGGATATACTTTTCTCAGGCGCTCTGAGTGTGCCCGCGGCCAAACCTAAAAAGGGCAAGGGCGTATTCGAAGGAGAGAATGCGCACCTAACCTGCTTTGCCGGTGGCATGTTTGGTATGGGCGCCAAGATCTTTGATCGCCCTGAGGACCTAGAAATCGCTAAGAAACTCACCGATGGCTGCATCTGGTCTTATAATATGACATCAACTGGTATAATGCCTGAATCTTTCATCGCTGTGCCTTGTGAAAGCATCAAAGGTTGCGAGTGGAACAAAACAAAGTACTGGGAAGTCATTGACCCAGGAGCGGAGAACAGGGTCACTTCATATAAGCAGCAAATGATTACTTATGAGCAACAGATGGCCTCTGCATCTGAATGGTACCAGGAACAACTCGCCGCCATGACCGCCGTGCCATCATCTACCTCAAGCTTTGAGGCCGAGACCACCCCAACCGAGCGTGTGTTTGCCGATACTCTAGACAAACGCCAACTGGACGTCGAAACAGTTCCAGCACCCAACGTCCCTCCTCGCTACGCCCAGGACAGTGAAGAAGAACTTAGCGTAAAGTCCCCAACAAGGGTCCAAGACGAACCAATTCAACTCCCCAGCCCTGCCTTACCCGTTTTCCCGATCATCTATTCGCCGAAGCCGCCGCTAACGCATGAAGAGTACGTCAAGAACAGAATTCAGGAAGAGCGCTTGCCACCAGGTGTCACCCACATCAAAGCCCGCAACTACATTCTCCGGTAAGCTCTCCTACACGTGTCTTAAATAACTTCTCGGCTAATTATACCCACGTAGCCCCGAAGCGATAGAATCCGTGTGGTACATGTACCGCATTACGGGCGACCCCTACTGGCGCGAAGCCGGCTGGCAAATGTTCGAAGCCATCAACACGCACACCAGAGCCGAGTTTGGTAACAGCGCTATCGACGACGTCACAAGATCGGCGCCAGACTTGCTGGACGAGATGGAAAGCTTCTGGCTCGCGGAGACATTAAAATATTTCTATTTGCTATTTGCGGAGGAGAGCCTTGTTAGTCTGGATGACTGGGTTTTGAATACTGAGGCGCATCCATTTAGGCGGCCGAAGTAGATGAGTAACAATGAAGCACGTGGTGCAGGGGACATTGGCAAGTATAGTTTCGCTGGCGTTTTGGTGTATTGTTATGTTTAGAAGGATGGACTTGGGCCTTTCTCATTGCGAGGTAAAGAAGGGTTGGCTGTGGGTGCATTGGGCCTTATCCGGATAGCATTCTGGCATTTAGCATATTAATGGAGTTTCTTGTTTTCAAGTTTTAGAGTTGTTTAAATAGAGGTTGATCGAGATGAGTGAGCACTAGATAATCAATTGCGACTGCGGATATCATTTGCACATAGGATATTACAAGGGCGGATCTGATATATAAATGGAAGCAGTATATTGAGATTCTATGATGAGGCTAGCTATAGTCCCCGCATCGCCATTGCTAAGACCACGGAAGTACATGTAACATATGGGTATTGGTGTTTTCTGAATTAGATAATTTTTGTAGAAAGGTGAGAAGAGAATCCTCTTCTGCAAATACTCTAACTCGAATTTGGGTCTACAGTGATCGCAAACCGCTATAAGTCTTTGTGAATACCCAAACCCTAAGTTCCATTCACGATGCGGAATACCATGTCCACGGCAATGTCTATTTTGTCGGAGAAATTCGCAATTAAGATGATTCAAACACTTCTAGTGGCCTATTCTTGCCCCTACTAGATATTCTCCAGGCATTCTTCGTGGATAATATAAAGAACGGTTTTTCTTGCCGTTTTCCTACTTCTTGGCCGCTTAGGTTGACCATCTATCATTGATATTTTTGGCCACGTCCTTATTATCGCTTTAGCCGTGGACACTGAGCAAATTGTCGGTATCCCTAAAGCCGCTATCGTCATACTCTTCCGGCGCAATCGCACGAACAACTTCGCAACCTCCTCGACTCTACCAGGGCTTGTGCGCGGTTGAAGTTCTCCAGAGACACCTTGTCCAGAAAGAACTCCACTGGCCCCCCGCCCCATTTCTCGCACCACAGTTCTAGGTTCACCCGTCTCCCCTTCTTGTGCTGAATCATGGAGCCTCATATTGGTCGATATTCGTACCTGGCTCTACCTATCTCTTCTTTTCTTCGAAGAGGCCAAATTGGGAACCTGAAGTTATACTGGTACGAGCCTTTTTTCGCACTCCAATGGTCTCAGAACCAGCCATTTAGCTCCCATTCTTCAGTATATTTTCCCGCATCAGCTTCACTAAAACCCAATTTCGTCGAATGCGCTTAAGTTCGAAGTTTTGCCAGGACTCAGTCAAGCATCAAGCATCTTTGATCCCAAGCAAGTTCTTGATTCACGGACGGATATTGTTGCGCAGGGACTTCCTATCTTCTCGACTTTCAACGTAGCCTTCATCATCCTCGGAGCTTACAAATTCGGATTCGTTGGAGATATCCAGGTACAAACGATTAAAATAGCATCTGGTTGTTAGTATTTTAAAGAGCTCTTGAAAGTCCTAGTCGTAAATATTTAACCCAACGTCCTAGAAGAAATATTGTTCCGTCTCAATTGTCATATTTCAAATTTAGAAGCATGTCATCTGGCCTATGTTGGGGTAACTACGCAGTAAGACACCGGCGCCACCATTAATTGGACTGAAGGAGAGCCAAATCTGCTCGCAGGAGCTAGCACTAGCCTCCTCGTGAATCTAGCGGCAAGATAGTAACAAGTTAAAGAAAGAGTGATAGTCCGCGCGTCTCATCTACAAAGGTAAGAAGATAGGCAAGCGGGATTCAATGTACCCACAGATACGATTTCTAAGTTCCCGTGAAAGTCGAGCAATCGGAGCGGCTTCGGATTGGGACTATCATCAGGCGCTGGGTTGTGGCAAAGTTTCTTGCGTTTGGCCTTCATATCCGTCGTTCGAGATCGGTCTTGAGAGGCTGAAATGTATTAACAGTGCGAAAGGGCGAGAGTCTTTGTATTAGCGGGACATTGAGATACAGAAGGTGCGGGTGAGTGGAGAGTGTCATCCTGATTAGCAGATACCGCAGCACGTGGCAGAGTTACAACGTTTTTCATACAGTGAATTAGTAAGACTTACGATGCAAAGTTTACTTTACCGGGATTATTTATCTTTCTTAACTGTATAAAGGAAAACAAAGATCCCACTCCCTATGTTCGGGGCATCTAGCAGCACGCAGGTATTCTTTCACCCATCTCCCACTTCCAGAGATCCTGCAAATTTCCTACGCCCACGCTAAGAATGTTTGCAATTGACTGCGAAATGAGTTGACCATAATGTCTATTGATTATAGGCTCATCACTTCAAATTAATAATTCATAACTCTCCTTAGTATCCTAAAACGCACAAGCATCACGGTAAGGTGAGGCATTTGAATCAAAGTTTTCTCCCTGAATGTGTAAAACGTTACTAATACAAAAGGCTTAGGTCGACCAGCATCACGGAGCAGTGCTCTACGATGCACTGGACTATTCCTACATTATTCAAAAACTAATGCCGCCTCGGATTTATTAAGCTTGGTTATGCGTGTTCACCTTTCATATGGATTTAATATTGGAGGTCGATAATTCCACATCCACCGCATCAGTGAACTCAAAAATGCGCTTTTTCTTCCTTCAATCCGCTCCGCCAAGGTCCGGGAAATCTAGACAATGGTTCCTGTATCCCGACACGATCCATCTTACACCGCTAAGCATCATCCTCGTCGTCTCTTATTTCATGATCACTGAGTATCCTGTCAGAATCGTTAGAATCGCTGTCATTATAGTCCCCTATGGTTTCGAAAGGATCTAAACGCGTTGTGATATGGACGTCATGGCCAACTTCCGCAAGCATTTTGGCATAATAGAAATCTTCAACAGAAATGTCTTTCATGAGGCACGACCATAACTCCTAACCACCCCACTTTTTGCACCAAGCATATTGTCGAACTTTTGCTCTCCTCACTGACTACAGGGCTGAGCTACCGTTGCTAATGTCCATCGCGAAATGTAGATTCCTCTTTTCTTTCGTGAACTCCAGGACTCCGCTGTTACGTATCAGAGCCATATGTATCTCGGCCAGGCCTTTATCTCTATATTGGCAGTCAAATTACGTCCATTTTGCAACATGATGCTTTTCATCAATTTCGCAATACGTAGAGGTTCTCTGATGTCTGAAGCAATTATACAGCCCCTTTTCCGTTGTTCGGAGGGAGACTTTCCTAATTTTACATAGCATATCATATGGCCTTTCCCACAAGAACTGTAACGCCAACTTGTGGACCTCGATATAATGCTCCTCTTCATCGAGTCCAAACATCTTGCTATAGAAAATGGGGTCTACATCCTCATATAATTGGCGATTTGTCTTATCTATGGGCATTCGAGGACAGTCTTTTTATTCTAGAATGGAATCGTGGCCAGTATCAGCGGTTGACAATATCCTTTCGCGCCTCCTTTCTTCGTCCAGTCCACTCTAATACACTGGCTTATGATTCAGGTTTCGTATACTACTTCGTATGAAGAACGAATTCATAAATTCGATGTCTAAGTTTTTGAGGGAGATTGGGTAGTCGGAAAACGTTGGAGTCGTGACACCGTCGCGCGTCGGATTATAGCAAATTTCGTGGAGTGTCAGCTCCATTTTGTCATCAGGAACAGAGTTAGCAGCGGAGCTGTGGAATAGAAGTAGAAGTGGACAAGACCCGCTTTAACAGAGGTGGGTGAGAAAAGGCAAGAGCCTTTAGTGAAAGTGAGCTTTTGCTTTACGACCGTGACATGGCACAACTGAAGCAGGCACGCCATCACCCAATTTCTCCGCTTGGTGCATTCGCTTCGAGAAGTTAAAGTGGCGGGAATAATAAGCTATGGATTAGATTTACTGCTCTGATCTTTAATTGTCCGACTTCTCCTCCTCATTTTGCCTGTGTACACTGAGCAGACAACCTATATCCCCATAAGTCACTCTTGTCGTAAGAACTACCGCAAGAATGACGGTCATATATATATCTTCCAAAAAAAAAAAAAAAAAAAAATTGAAGGGCGCATTCCTTCAACAATTTCCTATATCCAATCTCCTCCTTTAATAATCTAGCGGATAGTACACTCTTCAAACTCGCCCTAGACCATTTATGATCCATAACATTGGTCCAGACTCAATTATACCTTTAATACACGCGAAATTAAATTGCTAGAGAAGACGTACTCTCCCCGTCCAAAACTTTCCATTCTGATTATACTTCTCATGGTCAATCTCCACCCTTGTAGGATATGATGTGGCTTGGGATTAGATGCATATATCTCTTGATTGATCGAGTTGAGGATATGGTGTATATTCCTTGTGGGACCGGATAGTGATTCCTGTTCACTTTTAATGGTGAGATGCTGGCATCTTTATAACCCTACAAGATAAAGACGACCGAAGTATACGTTGTGAAGCGTTTAGTCCCCGATAATCATAAAGAGTAAAAGGACCTAAAGGGCCTAGACATATTAAGACGATGTCGTCGACGCGCGCAAAGAATCCAAAATGAACCCAAAACCCAAATGTCGGCCAAAAAGCCGACACTTACATTATAAACACCTAGCAAATGCCGCATGCCCTACTTTTACAGCCAGCCAACCAACAATGCCCCTAATGCATTTCCTGAATTACCTTAGAAATATGTTAAATGCCACCGATTTCCTCCCAGGAAACACTACAACGGGTTCTGCACCCCTTCAATCCCGCGACCGCGTTCCAAGATCCTTGCCTTGAGCCTTTCCACTACCTCGCGCCCAAGCCACCTCAACTTCCCATCTTTGTACGTCGTAGACTCTGCCCATTCAAATACGCCCTTCAACTCCCAGAGATCATTAGCCTTCCAACTCCTACTTAGCGCTCCCAGAACTAATCTATGATCCACGACCGTTGCACTTGGATCTAGATGGGTGCTCGAATAGGGATCGACGGGCAGGATGAGTCCAATATCTGCTTGTTCGAATTCTTGAAGTGAGGGGAGGCTGAAGAGCCAGTCCCACATGAGGCGGGTTGTGCGGCTCATTTGCGCATCATTGAGCGCGATGAGAGTGGCGGAGAAGGTCGACGCGAACATATCGTGCGCAGTTCTGCGACGCACATGAAGTGTCTGGTTCAGCTTGAAGGATTGGAGGTGCAATGGGTTGTTCACGAAGTCAAGCGTCGTGGGCCAGTAAGATACTTCACCTGTTTCGATGCTTTCGATGATATGTAGTTCAGGGAGTAGACAAGGCGCTACCATTGTTTTGACCATATTGTTCCTTAGACGGACGGTGATGACCATCGATATAGCCCGACCCGTATCCACATCTCGAACGATGAGACATCGGGGCTCGGCAGCTAGAACCCAGAAATGGCGGAACGCTTGAAGATGCGCTCGAGAGTCCTGGACGTCCATGGGATAGAGAGGATAAAAGGCACAAATGAGCGATGCAATGGCTTTGTTTGAAGTGCTGAATGTATGCGTTCCGCCTGCAATGAAAAGCGTACCGAATGCCATGTGGCAAGCCAGATGGGAACCATAGGGTGCTTCTGGCCCAATTCTTCCATGAAGCCCACGAAGTCGGCGAAATACCTCCAGGTCACCTGTGCCAGCCATAACAGTTGCAGCGGCGAGTGCAACAAGATCTTGGCAGTTGCGGACTGCATTTCGTGCGAGCTTTGAATCATAACGAATAGCTTGCAACCTATTAATTCTCATGAACTGGTCGAGATATTTGATAAGAAAGTTGCGGACTTGAATGTCGCCCGTCCCGGCATACCTCAGCGATACGCTCCACAAAAGGCCAGCGAGAATGTTGAAAAAGGGCATTTGGTCGCTGCGCAGTTTCGTAATATTCTTCAGATTATAGTCGTCCCGATATTCCGGCGGTAGATTTTGCATGATCCAGCGATTGTCAGCGCGGATATTGTCCCACATGATAAGATGCTTTGCCAAGGTACGAAGGAGAAAGATGTCGGGTCGGACGTAGTCGAATTGAGGCAGAGTGTCCGGGACATCGATCTTGCGAGCTACCGCCTCGTTGTGGGTTTTCATGAAAATGAGCGAGATCGCAATGACAGCGCCAGCGGTGGCTTGATCAAGAATATGAACAATGTCGACGGGCTTTGGAGCCACAGCAACAGCCATCAAACGTTCAACGATTCGCATGTCATGAAGACCTTGGAGATCTTTTCCTTTCCCAAGATTTATAAAACCCAAAGCGAAACCGGCTGCTAGCCTATATGCTTCGTCCCGAAGTGTGTCTAGAGGTTCGGCGGGATCCGGCTCATCGACGTGCTCGATCTCAGAAAGCATAACCTCACTCATGCGTCGATGTTGCGTATTGTAGTACAAAAGACCAATGCCCATTAAGCCGGTGGTCTGGGTATAGGGAGAAATGTTGAGTTCCGCTGCGCCTGGCGGCAGCATACGTGTGACGTGAACGGACAACAACCGAGTAACCAATGTGTCCATTGTACCCATGTAGGAAGCTGATAGTCCTAGTAAGAGCCCGACCGACGTCATTGTATGTTTCGGTGTCAGATATTTGAATGAAAGCCATTTGGCAATCGTCTTCAGATGTCCATTCAGACCGAGGCCGAGGAGGAGGCCGGCGTGCTTATTGGTCAATTCTGCAGGTTTGTTGTACATGATCCAAGAAGTGTCAATGCCCTTGGCGTCACGAGAAATACTTAAACCCGCAGCAACCCCGGCATTAAAGAAGGCCCAGAAATATTTCTCTTCGGAATAATTCGCTCGCTCAGCCGTAACAACATTACCCATTGGTTTCATGAGACAGGACGTTGCGAAACCATATAGAGGATACTTTTCAGTCAGGAGAGGTTTCTTGCTACTGAATTTGATCATTGAACTTCCCACAGGAAGGGAAAACGTTCTGACCATCACCCACTGCATCAAAATTTTCTGGCCGTCCAAGATTGCGGACTCTTCCAACCTGGAATCTGGCCGGTACTCGGCCACTGACTGTTTCAGAGGCTCCAACAAGTAATAGGCTTCCATGAATCGTCTATCTTCATGGAATATTAACCTCGTAACATGATGGCGTTCTGCTTCAGCCACAGACTGAGTACCTTCCAGCTTTTCGACACCCTGGCATATGGTATGGATATCCCGGGAAGAACTCGAGGAGAGGAGCGTTGATTGCATGCCCACCATGGAATTCGATTGGTTCTGTTGGACATCATGAAGTAGCTCACTAGTCGGTAGCAAACTTAGATCAAGATCTTCTCTCTTTACCAGCTTAAGTAGTGAGCCAGACCATGTCGTAGGCGGATTCGCCTGGCATCTTGTTATTGCCTCCATGAGTGGCGCCTTTGCAGCCTCTGGTAGTGTAGCTAACATTCGACTGGTAATTCCGCATCGTTCAACCAGTTCAACTGCTCTTGCGGGTCGTGAAAGCTGGTCAATGTCTTGAAAGTACTTGGAGAGGGCCACCGTTCGGGGAGTGACTCTTGATATAACTTCGTCAATGTTAATAGAGGAATGGGGAGAGGCCTTAGATTTGCGAATCAACATGGCTAGAGTGGGGAAAGGTACGTAGTATTGGAATCGTTGTATGACTCCGATCCATTCAAGGATTGAGGGAGGTGCTGGCCATGGCTGCTCGTGTAGCCCTACGTTGGACATGAAATACGAATTTTCATATTGCCAATCCTCGCTCGAACCACCGTCAAGATTATAGAAGTCTTTCCGTCCCCAACCCCACGATTCCCAACGTAGCCAATGTCCTAGTTGAGCTAGGACAGGAGCGAGATTGTACGGTCCAATAGACGTTGAATCAATAGATAGTATATCCAGCTTTTGTTCTTCACGGAAAAGATGAAGGGTGACCAGGATCTCTGACAGGCAAGAAATGCGCAGATCTTGCTTCTCTGATGGCGACATCCGCCTCCAATGATCATTGGCAGCTTTCCCGATAGGGGTCTGAACGAATTGTCGTGCGCGCTCGGCACAGTAAACTAGTAGATTTGATTTCCTCTTAATTTGGAGTGCAATTACTGACGACTGCTGAGCTGATACTCGGCTGGACGGAGGACTCATTATAACGGGTGAGGGACGAGATTTTTGGACCCATGCCCAAGGCGCTGACTCCCAGCTCTTCGCATGGAGTCGCGCGCCTTGCCGACTACACATAAGATGCCATGCAGATATTTCATCATCCATGGCTTCAGCTGGCCTGGTCCTGAGGGGATTTCGTCCACCACCTCGTTTCTGTGGATGTTTCTCCCGCTCGGTATTAACCGTCTTATCATCGATCAAGGCAATGGCTAGTGAAAATAACGTTGTGATGAACGCAATCCAATCCGAGTTGGCTTGCAGCTGAGACGCATTCGAAAACGACTTGCGGATGCTCCACCATATCTCTAGGAGAAAATCCCCGGCATGGTTTGGCAAGATTGTGGACAGGATTCTAAAAAGTTGGGAAACAAAGGGGTCCCGAGGGGACATATCGACCTGGATTTGGTGCCTTCGAGACTCCGCATCTATAACGTCGAAAGTACCCCTTGATCCGGAGGACACTATACGAAGCACTGGTTCGCGCAAGGTAATCGTCCTTTTTAGTCCTGCCGTCACTCGCATTTGTCCATCTCGCACAATCGCATACGGATTGAACAGCTTGAGAGATCGGATCGTAAATTTAGTAGGCAAGTGAGTTCCCCAGCCAGCCATAAGGGATATACTTGCCTCTCGGCTGTCCGGTGGGTTCAGGCCAACAACCCGCTCGACATGACCATCGCGAATCTTGAGTATGTCGACAGAATCCCTCAATTCGTCGACTTTAACGAACTTAGGTATACAGGCATACCGAGGTGCGTTTGTACTTAGCCTAGACTGCGTAGCTGCCACTGACAATCGCTTCCGAGTGACAGCAAACTCGATTTCCAACGGGTTCGCAAGAGCGGAATGATTGACATAAACATATAGCCCCCTCTGGTGAAGCATTGCTGAATTAAAAGGCGCAGTTACAACAAAAACTTTCACGCTCTACACAGATTGAATTAGTTTCAAAAAATTGGAGCTGATTCGATATGAATAAGGTAGGGAAGAGGCGTACCTGTGGAGCTAAACTTGAGTCAGAAAGGGATAGCAACCCTCTTTTCAGATATTGCTGTGCTGACAGCTCATGGATTGGGCTCATTACAAGCTCCTTTCGTAACCCGTTTATGGGCTCCTGGTCGAAGCCAGGATCATGCGGCGAAAACAAGTCATCAAGTTCGTCATAGTCTTCAATCGTATCGAATGTATCTTCATCCATAATGTTCTCAAGCGTGTCGTCCATGGAAAGCCCTCCTAGGCTCATACGTGACGTGACGCTACCTGGCGTTGAAGCCCTGTGGCGCCGAGTGAGGCCCCCGAAACTTGTTCGATCATTACCAAGAGAATGTCGGCTGCGCTGGCTAGCACCAAAACTGGCATTGAAACTTCCACCAAGGCTAGTACGCTGCGTTGCGAGGTCTTGAAAAGCTGATTTGTCAAAGCTAGTCGAAAGCTCGGCTCTAGAGAGCAGAGAGCTGACTCGCCTTGATTCTTTTGGTTGCCGTGACATATCAAACTCGGGGTTTAGTTGTGAGGCCAGCGCGTCTTCGACAGCCTGATCTGAGAGCCGGTCCTTTGACTGAGAGGAAATGCTGAACGATGGCGGTTGGCTTTTGCCTCGAATGGCTCCGCCAAAACTTTCTCTCAATCGATCACTACCCCGAAGGGCTGGTGTTGTTGCACCGGTGCCAGGAGCAGTGGGTCCATAGGAACTACGACGCCGCACTTTATTTCCTAGTTGTGAAGCATGATGCTTTCGTGAAGCCGATATTGATTTTGGCTCAAGATAAGCGGCCGACCAGATCGTAAGTACATTTGTCTCGTTGTTTGCCGTGATGGCTAAAAGCATGGGCTTGTCATTGCCACTTTCATCGAATCGTAGCTCATTCTGGGGTGATACGTAAATGACCTCTTCGGCCTTATTAATTGGTTCCAACCTTCGGTGACCAGAGCCATTCGTGGTTAAGAAACTAGCCCGCTCGTTCCCTGTAACGACATTGACCACCAAGCCCAATTCTGACAATGGATCTGTAAAAGAGAATAGTCGCGGGAGGCCATCTGTTGTTGGAAGTCCAGGGTTCTTCAGCAACTCGTCAAGGAAGAGCGCGTTGCCAGCTTTGGCTGTCGTTGATGAGCTCAACGGCGAACTGAAGTTGCGATGGGGTTGAGTAAAGCTTTGTGAGAAACTTTGGGATAAAAACGACTGGTTATTCGTCAAGAAGGAATTCGGTGGGGCAGGAGGGGGTCGAGGGCTGGGAGAGATGAGGTTTGGCGTGAGAATCTTTCGTTGGAGTAGCACACCACGGGCAGCGGGAAACGCCTTTTCCACTTCGAAAGGAAGATTGATTACATGCGTAGCGCCTGTGAGGAAGAAGACATGGGCTTGGGATTTTAGAAATACGACGAGTGCCCGGGCCCTGCCCTCGATTATGCGGGGTGCTTGTGGGATGGTGCCATTTGGATCGGTCGCGGGCTGTGTGCCTTGGGTAAGGAAGATCTTGGACAGATCATGTCCAACATACTCGGCGACTTCTGATGCGCTCGAGGTAGTAGGAGAAGAGGACTCCTCGGTCGGGAACCAAGTAAGCAGCGCCTGGATGACCTTCTCTTGCTCGATCTCGAAATTGAAGACCTTGCGAACAACTCCGCCACGCGCCCACACGACGTGGTATTCGGTGGTGACCAACTCATCCGTGGGCCCCTGCGAATCGATTTCACTATACGAGTCCCAGGTGTAGTCGAGCTTGGTGCTTTCATCGCTCAGGACGGACTCGTCGATCAGGTACTGGAGCGCGGCGGGCTTGTGGACCCCGAGGGAGCGTAGGGTTGCCATGCGGAGGTCTGGATCGCGGCATGAGGAGGGGCTATCTGCTGTGCACGTGAGACTGCGGCTTGAGAGCGGTGGTCGTCGTGGTTGCGGAGCTTCGACGTGTTCTAGTGTTGGCCGGTGACGCGCTTATTTGTTTGCTGCGCGTCTGATAATTTCTCCTCCGCAGCTCCTCCGCCTTCGACCTGCACCATCCACCACTCCACCCCGCCATTGTTGTTCCACCGCAACGGCGCCCGTTGCAGCTGTACAAGCAACAGCTCCGCTATCTACTGGCTAGTCTTTGCGTTGAGCGCAATGAAGCCTCTCATCTCAACCCAAGGCAAGTTCACCCAGCTCAGGTAGGCGCCGCCAACACCTCACAGAGACATGCATTCTAATGTAGCCCTCAGATATGAGCTTCCAACTCGCGTGCACGATGCGAAGGTATACCCAGTCAAAGCACCCAACGGCTCGACCGTCATATTATATGCCTATGAGAGCGGAGTAGGTATTGTCTGGCGAGGTGGTCGTCCGCTGAAGCAAGCTGCTCCTCCGCCGAAGCAGCCTGTGAAGCCGCCTAAAGTCAATGGCACCTCCAGCGAGGCCATAATGATAATTGACTCAGACGACGAGGAACCGCCCGCACCACCAGCGCTACCCGTACCGCAGCCGCCACTGGAGGCCGAGTTTGAGGACGAAGAAGAGGAGCTTGACCCCGACCAGCCGTATCCTTCCATCATCCAAAATGCGTGCTTGTCGCTCAATACTGAAGTTGTGCATATTGCCGTTCCTGAGATCCCAGCAGCTTCAGCCATCCAACCCATCGAATCGGTACCTCCGGTATTCAGCAAGAAAATAGTTTTCACGGTCGCGTGTGCGGATTGCTCTGTTCGTATCATAACTATGCCGTTAAGCCCTCCGTCGCCCGCGTCAGAAGCGGCTCCATTGAGCGAGAAGTCGCAATTAGGTGAAGAGGTACTAAAGATCCCCACCCACGCTGGTCACCAAAGCATTCCCAGAGGGGTGACCATGACGTGGACCTCTAGCACAGAACCGACGCCCGAACAAGAAGCAGAGAATGAAATGGAAATCGATGCGGCAGATGATCGTGATACCGCAGAAGGACAAGGGAAGATTCGTCCAAGTGAAGGGTGGGATCTACTCGTAGCCTCGCATTCCGCGGAGCTCGGTGGTGTCTTGAAGATCTGGCGCTTCAACCTCAACGACACTTCAGTTCAGGTCACGAGCCCCATCACAGCCTATCGAACCTTAATGCTACGAAATCCGGCCACCCGAATTGCATTCAGTTCCGCGTTATATCCCAGCCGTCGACACTCGCAACTTCTCATCACGAATAGAACAGGTATTGCGAGAATATATGATCCTTTTGCTCGATCCACGCACATACGGCGCCGTACACTAGAACTAGGTGCTTTTGTCCGTGTCTTCAGGAGCACATTCGAACAGCCAACATCCGACATACCCTTACCTGCTGTTCTCGCGGCACGGAAACCTATCCTCGACGCCGCCTGGGCGTCTAACGGCCATGCTATTCTTGCCTTGCTTGCAGACGGTGAGTGGGGTATCTGGGATGTAGACCGGACTGGTCCAAGTCCTCCTTCTGACCCATCCTCCTTCTCTGTTCGAGGATTCGTGGGGACTCAAGATCACACCCGGCTGGGTAGGCCTACCAGCGAAAAACCCCGAAATAGCAGAGATAGCCTTACGCCAATGACACCGAATACCCGGCGAAGCAAAGAAGAGTCCCTATTCAAGGGTGTTTCCGAGCGTTTTCCGATGCCACACCGCGGCGGTGTATCCATTGCCTCACTACGACCCGCAACTGGAGGCTCACCTGAAGATACGGCCATCATTTGGTATGCAGGAGAAGCCTACAGAGCTCCCAACCTCCACCAGCTGTGGGAACGGACCACAGCTGCAAAATCCCAAAATGCCATCTTTACGCCAGCATTGTTTAAGGTTCAAGGACTCAATCTCTTCGGAGAGGCGATCATGGCGATAGATCAGTTCGATACCACTACTCGCGAGGCCAGGATGGCGATTCCCAGGGATGTTTTGGTTTGCGGTGAGCGTAGATTGATCATCACAACCGCCACTACTGAGCCACTTGGGCGCGACCTAAATGCTGTGTTTGAAAAAGAGCGTGCCGAAGAAGAAGAGACGAGGAAAATAGATCAGGCATTGTTAGCTCGCAGAGAATTGGACCTCGGTGGCATGGATAGGCTACTAAATTCTATGGAAACAAGTGGAGGTGTGAGTGGTCAGCATAGCCTTGTGCTTGGCAACCCTCGGAAAGTCCTTTTTGCGTCGTCGACATCTTAATTTAAAGAACAATGATTCACCCTTGTGCACAGAGACATCCGTCATCTTCTTTCTTTTTGACTCTCTTCAAGCGGATTGGATTTGCCTGCGAACAGGTGCCAAAGGAGCAGGAGCAAGCGGGAGAAGTGAACTACGCTAGGGAGTAAGAAAGGAAAAGAGAGGGTAGTGACAAGTCTCATTTGATGCTAACATTTTGCAGCGATGAAGTAGCAAACACCTGATGACGAGACGACGTTTATGTGTAGAGATGGAAGCTTGTTTCTTATACCCCGGTATGCAACTCATTCCTCTTGCTATATCGGTCTGGCTTGGCGATCAGTCCTTCGATGGGGAACATGACAAAGATTACATAAGAACCTGAATCAAACAATTCGTTACTCACGTTTCCGGCTTATGATTCCAATTCCTATCTTTCCGATCCCTATTTCCTGCCACCACACATTCGTACCACGTTCGATTCTTCAACCATGATCAATCCTCGCGGTTCAAGGTGGAGCTCAGGACAAGACTTATTCCTGCTGCTCAGTATACTCTCGCGAGACATCAAAAGCATAACCCAGTCGCCGACTCCCGACCTAGTAATGAAGCCGCAAGGTGGATTGAAAGCCGGGCTCTCTGGATAGCTGTGCGTGGTGCGCGCACCATCTCCCATCTTTACTCTGACCTGAAACTCGAGCCGCTGCTGACTGCAAGGTTGGTGGTGCGTGAGGACGGTTCTCGGCGACGAGCACATGGAGCCTTTCCCTTTGGGAGCACGTGTCTATCCACTAGGAGAACTTGATGGATGGAGTTGTTTAGGCCGCATGTGGGTGGGGGTATGTGGAACATTTCATTCAAGGATATATTTAATTCGAATTTGTTTTGAAGATTCCCTTCACCGTATTTGTTGTCCATGATGTGGAGTACTATGGTTGTGCCACATGTATGTGATTATTCGCCTGGATCGTGTGAAGTCTACCATCGTCATCTAACTGTTCACTTCTACGAATCTTTCCTCTTCGAACAATGTGAGTATCTAAGGTATAACCACGCTTTATTCACCCAATATTCCCAACTCAATATCAACCATGCTCTCCATCAATTTTTCATCACACACCTTCAACACCCACCGCTTAACTCATCATGCCCCTACGTAAATCCATAGAACAAAAATACCAGGGGCTGGCCCTCCTCTCCGCCCTCAAAACCCGAATAATTAGTATGTTTACTCCTATCTACTCATCATTCCTCTTCTACCTGAACCAATATCTCAGAACAAATCAGGCCTAGCAACCGCCCTCTATAACTCCGACACCCCTTCCCCATCTCCAACCTACGACGTACTATCCTACACCCTCTCCACCCCATCCGCACCCCGAGCTCCTAGCCTCGATATCCCACATCCGGCAAGCCGCCGCCCACTCCTCGCGCCGCCTCCTAGGGCACAGTGGGGCGTAGCGCTCATCGCATACAACAGCCGGTCAACCCCCCGGAAGTGGGAGGTTGTCGAGCAAAGAGGGGGGTTAAACGTGATTCGAGCTATGGAAGATATTCTCGTGGGGTTGAGAGAGGAGATGGGGTATTTGATAAACAGCATGGAGGGGGAGAGAAGCTGGAGTGGGGATTTGGTTGATAGTGCGGAGGGGGGTAGGAAGGAGGGTGGGGAGTGCGTAGAGAGTGAAGAAGAGAAGAGAGTGGTAGGTATAAGGGTGGAGAGTATTGATAGTGTGATGGATATAAGGAGAGAGGGTGCTAAGAGGGTGGTTGGTGGTTTGAGGGGCGAGGATGGAGCAAAATTGGAGTTGGAGTGCGACTTGAGGAGTGGGGAGAAGGCAATAGAGGGTGAAGTGAAGAATGAGGAGCATGAGATGAAGAAGGCGCCGGAGGCTGAAAGGAAGCATGGATTGAATCATGAACTAGAGAAGACACCGGAAAAGGAGCCGAAGCATAAATGGAAGCAGGAGCTGGAGAAAACAGCAGAACAGGCACCTAAACATGCGCCGATGAGCGAGGAAGAGAAGGCACCGGAGGGTGGAACGAAGCATACATTGAAGTATAAGCTAGAGAAGACACTGGAGCAGGCACTAGAACGTGAGCTAGAGAAAAGGCTGGAGCAATCATTGGAGCGCGAACTAGACAATAAGCCGCAACGTCAACTAAATAATGAGAACGCAACGGAGATTGGGGAGAAGAAAAATTGCCAAGATGTCAATGAGCAGAACGAACCTGAGGGTACCAAGGAGGATGAACATAGCCAACATCTGCAGCAGATCGAAAAGACTAAACCCGTGAAGGGGGGCAAGGAATATGGAATTGTTAAGGAGGATGAGCAAGACAAAGAATCTGAGCTCGATGTGGAGCATGGGAGGGCAGTGACCGATAATCATCACCTCTTGTATTTTGGCCATAATCGGACCTTAGACAGCATGTCATTGCCTAGCTGCAGCTCCTCTCAGGAAGCAAATCAACCTCTTTTGGAGGTTTCTCGTTCACGGCCTGCAAGAGAGGAGAGGACTCGAGCAAGAAAAGTGCGCGACTTGGCAATGCTGAAGCTGATTGGGGTGGGGAGTGACGGACAAGAAAGGACGCTACGCACAATTAATCATATCAAACAGAGGTGGATGCAGAATCTTGAGGAAATGAAGTTCTGGAACACGGGGTGGCGAAGAGCCAAAGTGCTATTGTTATTGAAGGGTGCGGAGATGGATTGGGAAAGGAACTCCAACTTGTAACCCTAAATAATGGTGAGCACAAGCATATATCTACTCAAATCAGAAATAGCGAGGTGGAAAAAAATGTGCGGGAGAGGAGCTTGATGGAGAAATTTGGACGTCAGGCGGCGCCCTTTATTAGAGGCAACGAGAAGAGGAGCGTAGAGGAGAAGCACGAAGATTTATGGCCATAGCTGACCTCTACTGATACCGAGGCAACTGTATATACAGTGGCTGTGACCAGGGGCCCACAAGCAAGAGCGGGGGAAGCGGATGAAACCTAGACTTATTGGTTAGATGACACTGAGAGCCATCTAGGACGGAGTGAAGAAGAAAAGGACTACACCTAAAAATGAAGATGATCGTAAGTTAGACCTCGAGGACAATATTGTTCGGAATCTTTCTATCTAACCCTAACTCGCAGAAGACTACAGAGACGGTATATCATTTGTGTCCATATAATGTTGAGTAATGGTTGGCAGTGAGTGCCGCATATCATTAAATCCTATTTATATACTCTAACTCTTTCACGCACCATAACTCGAAGATTAATTACTTACACAACAGTTACTACGGGAAGGAGTGAAAGACGCGAGGCAATACTAGTCTTCACAAAATTGCAGGTACTAAGAAAGGTCGATGACGCCAAGGACAAGATGGAGGCGGCTGAAAAAATGAGATAGGCCATGTACTACGAAGCGGGACATTTTGCTGGTAAATCTCCGTTTGTACCAGGCGCTGCTGACACAGAAAATAGCGAAGCAATGTGAAGAGGACAAGATCTAAGCGCGTTGAGCGCGCTAAAGGAGGAAAATACCCTATTCCTGGTCAGCGATCGGTAGTTAGGTAGATATACGGGGCATGCGTCTCCTATCAGCAGAAGTGATTAGATCCATTTGCCCTTGATCACAAAAATGCAATCCGAATGATCACTCAAAATCCCTCTGAAACCTCCTGTTAAACGCTTCAGTAAATGTGACTTCTAACAGCACGGAAGCTCATGATTTTTTATTGTAGCTATTCTGACTCATGCTAACCGATTTACGACCCAGGCGCTATTTCATTCGTGGTCATCGAGATGAAAACCAGACTGAGTTAATAATTTCTATTCAAGTCCTAAAGTCTCAATCCACTCTTTACGTTAGCATGTGACACACTAACACCCATGCACCGTAAAAAGGGTTCGTGACTGGTGAAAGAAAATTTTAGCGGTGAAAATCATCAATGAGGCAGTCATCGAAGTCCAGTTTTACAAAGTCACACATTAAACAGATGGAACGATTGGTCTCCGACCACACGCCTTTCGACGCTTTATTATTCCATTTACGTTTCCATAATACCGTTGAAGAGTCTAAGCCCGGAACCCAATTTCCCGTGGCAAGAATGTACGCCTTTACCGAAACCCAAGAAATTGATTTTCAGATTGAATGTGTAAATTGTTTGTAGCACACATCATCTTCTGACCACATGTAGCCTCCCTCATTCTCGTCAGCTCTGCCTAACCCCATTGCGATCCGTTTAGCAATCAATTTAGCAATCGATCTGGGTGACACCACCGGGCTGGCCGGAGACGCACATGCCGTGATTCTGGCGGGCAGCAACTTCTGCAAGATTCGTTAGTAAGGTTTCTAGATTGATTGCACGTAACTACATACCCTCAGCAGCCGGGGCGGCGACTGGGGCGGCGATGGCAAAAGCAGCCATGGAGAGGATAGCAGCGACAACAGTGGTGAACTTCATGGTGACTAGAATTTAGGGTATATCGGTCCGAAGAACTTGACTGGAAAGAGTTGAAGAGAACGTAAAAGTCGCCCGGCGACAAAGGAATGTGTCGAAATAGGAAGCGAAGAAAAGCGTGACTTGACTTGAGGAGAGCGGTTGGATGAAGAGCCTCAGCAACTGCAGGGCCTCATTCACTTTTATAGGATGCCCAGCCCTAGCATTAGTGAATTGTTGAGCCCCTGCGAGGCCTTGAGACCCGCAAGCCGCGAAGAAGACTTGTCTTTGCTCCTAAGTCTGTATCGGAATAGCTATGAAACCGGATGGAACCAGTTCCTGAAGAGCTTGGCGTCCGCATGAGGAATTGGATATTAGTATCGACGCGCAAGGACCAAGCCGCGCGGAGAGCAGTCGCACCGGATTGGTGTGAGAGATTTCGGGGTACCGCGTGGCGTCGGCGTTCCCCTCACAATGTGTGTCAGGCTAGCGAGGTTATGCCTCAGGTGCCTCGAATAGGTCAGCAAGACGCGCGCTGAGGAGGAACTGAGATTTGGAATCTAGACCCGGCCTTGCTTCATCGGAATATTTGAGGCGCTTGTTGCCTGAAATTCAAGATGACATCGGACATGGGCGCCTAACAACGAACGTCGCTTACTCGAATTTGTAGACCTTTTCATATCGCGTATCCGGCCTCAAGATTCTACACTCTTAAACATTCAACATTGTCGATATTGAGCTTCTTCGAGATCTACATCTTCGTACCGTTAATATTCTAGCGAGTGGATATGTTTGTTGTGTTCTAGAGACCTTGACAATCTCTGGTTAGCCATGAAACGACGGTCAAACCGAGACGAAACGTGGAGTGCAAGACTGTCAAGCTGATGCTCTTTGGGCGCAAAAGCCGACATTCACGCGCGGCCACGAGTCGTTGCCGCAACACGCAAGAGTTGCACTGGTTGAGATTGATGTCTGAAGAGATATTGAGTGTTCGATGTAGATGTCCGCAGCAGGCCCTAGGACGAATCCGGAAAATACCTTGGAAGGGTTTTGCAGTTGCGATTGAACTGTGACTTCAAACTCAGGTCATAAAATACTGTAATAGCTCATATCATAGATTGACCCAAATTTCTGTAAAAAAGACTTCTGTATGCGAGCATACTCGTAGGCGCCCGAAGTTGTTCTTACAGTACGTCGGGGGGATTCTAGCACTTCGAATTCTTTTCTAGTTGGACTGACTCAGTTGCAACGTTCTGTCTTGCATACAGGATATGAAGTGAAAGGTCCTTAGGTGCTTAGACCAATGTATTTAGGTAGGGATAGCACTGAACATTTCAACATTAAAATAACAGTCAATGGACCATCCAATAGGCATTCGAATGCAGTCTGTTCCTTATGGCGGGCTGGTTTTCATTCATTCTAGGATGGACGCAACAGACTCTCCTTTAACTCCAGCCTTCCTAAAAGCCTGATATGATGTTTCCATATTAATTTATCGGCAGATATTACCTCGCCACTCAGTTCAATCCGATACAATGCTAAGTTGCGTCCTCTAAACCAAGAATATCATTTTCGAGTCACCCGTAGCTAGCGGGGTTCTTTTGTCCACGCTTCTAGTGATGAACATAGTCGCATATGCCGTATTTTCCAGACTCAATGAACTTTAGATGAATTCCGGAATAGATTCGGTAATAGGCAGCACTTTCATTCGGCTCATAGAACACCCTGCTGTATGATTGCTGGATATGAGCTCTGTGAAAGAGCGAACGCTGCTATAACGAAGAGGTAGGTAGAATTTGACGCTGTCAGGAAGACCTATCACCCCCCTCTGCTTGAATCTATGCACACCTTGCACCCGGAAGACAAGAAAACATTATCGCGTTCACAAGGGGCTGTTGCATACGACGCCTTCTTCGAGCATTCACTGCTCCTGAACGCTTGCTCTTTCTCCTGGCTGGGTTCTGGGGACTGGAAACCTGTTAGCTACAGTGGCGGTAAAAGAGGAAGGAACGGTAAAGAACGGTGCTTCATAGCACCTACCGCGTATAGAGGCAAACGCGCCGTCTCTCTACAGAGGGTAATCACTAGCGGGCTGCACCTCCACGACAACAGAATAAAACACACCATCGCCGCCGCCACTTCTTTTGCCTCGGGCATCATTCACCCTAACCAATATCGTATTTGGCCAATGCCATGAATAGGAAATCGTCCTTCGCATTGCTGTCGCTAGCGAAGTCGGGTTCTCCCCAAGTAGAGAAACCCACTACAGGGAAGCCTCAGGAGCTTGACATTGGGATCAAAGGCCACAAGGAAGGGGCTATGCCAGACAAAGCCGGCTGGAGGAAAAAGATTCAGCAAGGTACGCGACCAAGGACGCCTGTCCAACCAAAGAACACTACGGAGGACAAGACCACGGTTGAAGAACAAGCACAGCGTCGTGGCCCGCCTCAGCAGGACAAGTCTGGCTGGCGGAAGACAATCCATGGAGGGAAAGTAGATACTCCTTCCGGTGCCGCTACGGCCGCTTCCATTGGAGATGACGCGAACGATGCCCGCAGTGATCAGGGTTTAGAGACGTCAACATCTCGTCTTAGGAGCGGGCCGAAGCCTAAACTATCGCGGTATTTATCGGATTATTTAACTCTCACGGCTCCTTCAAAGGACCAAATCTTCTCGGAACCGTGGACAGAGGATGCTCCAGCCGCCTTCGTGCCGCCTGTTGATCCTTTGGTCGTTCTTCAGCCCGTAAGAACATATTTTTGCAAGTTTCCATCGCAAGCTCTCCCTCCGCAACACAATAGCGGTCTACTACGTCTGTTCGAGGATTACGAGAAGATTAGGAAAGAAAAGGGAAACCTAGATAATTTGTTGAAGGAAACTCTCGAGGGGTTTAGGAGCGCTGAGGACTCCTGGGCAGCTGCAAAGGTGGGCTATCAGGAAGAAATCCGCCGCCTTGAGCTGATGATTGCATGTGGAACTTCTGGAGTTGCGGGTCTCTTGAAAGCTAGACAAGAGAGCATTATGCAGAGGCGGCCACGTAGAGAGACTTCGGCAATAGAACCTCTCGAAACTGCCTACGAATTTCTGACGCGGAGTGAATTAGATGACCAAATTATCCAGAGGAGCCAAAGAGGTAAGAATATCGTTAACGTATCTTAAAAGTGCGACTAACGAGAAGAGTATTTCTCCACCGCGGATCTTCGCCGTCCGGGACAATGGCAGCGCTTTCTAGTAAGTTTTCTAGTATAAATTCCACTGCGGACTTTCTAGTTGGGACCGCACCAACTCAAGAACGAAAGATCACCCTTTCTCGGAAAGTAAAGAGTGAATTGGATCTCGCCAAGATGGGAGACTTTAGTGCCTCTGGCCCGACGGCCCAATCTGTGTCTATGTACTCAGAGTTTTCTGCAATAGGTGATCCCGTACCAGACGAATTAGAGCCATCCCAGACGATCATTGACGCTAGAGTCGAAAGCGAGGCATTCGTTGCATTGAGACATTTGGCCGTGCTAGTGGCTCGACGTAAGGGTATGAATGCCAAAAATTTCGTGTCTCGGTTCATGAGACTATTCTCAGATGATAATGATGAAAACCTCAATTCGGAGCAACAAATCGATCCCCATTATTGGGATAGTGACGACGCAATCAAGGAAATGCAGACGAAGAGTCCGAATGTTACGCGGAGTGAGACTGTGAAGCGACGCCTTCGCCCTTCCAGATCACAACCCCAACTGGGCGCCGATATGGTTCGTCGTCGACACTTTTCCTTTGAACCTGGAGATGATCAGGTTGCAATTCCAGAGGAGGCCATAATCCCCCCCGAAATCGGCGGAGTCGTTCAAAAGTCGAGATTTGAGAAGGTTCATAGCTCTGATTCTTCTGATCCATCATTCAATCTTCAAATGGAACATTCCCCGGGTGGATCCCTTAATGCTGAGTGTCCCAAACCCTCCAAAATCCCTAGTCCAATTCAGGGGCCCATGATGGGCCGCATGCGAAGGGAAAATTCTGTGTCTAGTCTCCAGACCGTATACGGAAGATCGCATCGAGACGGGGACCGGCATCGGGACTCTAGGTCCAGTGTGCTCACTGCGTTCCGACAGAACTCTCACGGCAGTTCCCAAGCTCAATCCTCACCGCACAGTAGGAGTAGTTCTACGAATGACCTACGTCAAGCTGAGAGTCAGCTTTTGAGAAATCCTTCTGGCAGCCTGCCTAAGCGAAATAACATCGCCGCTTTGGCAGCAGCAAGGGCAGCTGATAAGTCGAGTAGCTCGTCGGAATCCAAGAGCAACAGCCAAGGAACTCAAGTTTCCAGAATGCAAACCGGCATTGGGACTTCAAAGGCTCGATCATGTCGCAATAGTTCTCAAGAACACTCTTAAGACTAACTTCCCCCTCCAGCACTACCGGAATCTAATTCTAACGGTTCTAATTTCCCCGGAAGCGGTTCCATTTCCTCCAGGCCTCACATGACCGACAAAGATAGGCCTTTTAAGGTGAGAATGAAGGCCTGGGTTGTTGAAGCATGTTAATGATGCTTTAGAAAAGGCTGAGCAACACGATTACCTCATGTATGTAGATGTTACGTGCAATTCCTTCGGCCGAAGACTTTCATTTGTTTCTGACACAGCTCATATCACTTGACCTTCGTTTTGCGTGTTCTTCCTTTCTGATATATTATGTTCTGGTGGCTATAGCAAGGGTTGATACTATATTGTTGGGCGGGGGGAACGGATGGAGGCGAGTAGACGGTTGTGATGGGGCCACGCATGTCTAATTTCGTTACACGCACTATGAAGGATGACCCTTGAATTGCGATGGAGGGATCACTCAAGGTCACAGCGCAAAATGACAATTGGCATTTCAATTTCCCATCACATCTCACATCAGCACCTGGGGTTGCGAGGGATGGTTACCCATAGACCAACGAGGATGTCTGAATCGAGCCTATCCGAGGAGTGCAGCACTGGAGTCACCTACCGTTTCATTCGGCTAACGCATCTTTTCTTCTTTACCTGATACCTAAGACGCTACGAATGATAGCACTGTCGCTCCTTGAGGGTGCAAAGCCAATCGACATTCCGGGTGTTCGATGGTCTCATTGCGTCGCAATTGCAGAACGCATCCCTCAGCACATTGAGGCGAATACTGATGTGAGGAAGTATCTAAGAGCTGAGGAATTGGGCAGATCGCGCCACAGTCTAGGTGCCGATCGACGCCACAATTGTGGCGCAACGCGTCTACTCCCTGGGCAGACGGCGCGGCCTTGGGGGTTTAGGCCAAGCGGCAAGCTGTGCCGTGCAACGGGCCCCGGCTCTCGTGCTACTTGTGCAGGAGGAAACTTCGCACAGCGTTCCATCGCGTGATGATGTGCGACCGATCCCGCTCACCAATGTCCGCGCTTTCTCGATCTCACTCTAGCCTTTGGGACCAGGAATCCCGCCACACGCTTATTCTTGCGAGGGCTCAGCGGTCTCTCCGCCGTTAATGCAGCGCGGAAACTCTCTCCGTAAAGGCGGAGGAAGCCGATAGCCATGGAGCACAGCGACCGAAGAGTGTAACCATCTCGGCCAGAGGCCGACACGCGTTTCCTGTCCCAATAGCAACCCAACGGCAGGGCTGCATGCTCTATGAAGAGCATCTGAGGCCCAGAGGCCCTCGCGATGACGAAATGCGTCACGGACAGGGCAAACAGGAGGAGGGCTATTCGTTCGGGATGGATTCGGGAAAGCGCCCGTTTTCGAGGCTCCTTAATCTCGGCTCGAGAGGGCCTAGAAGCAGTGCAAGTAAGTGGCCAGGCAGCCAACGGCGAGTGGAATACATATTCCCAAGCGATACGGCTGATTTAGGACTCGGGCAGGTCAAGCCACAGGATTGGCTGTGGAGCGGTGGTTTGGCGGGCGGATAGCGGGGTCTACCCTCGTCTCTCATCCGCCGCAGGGGAAATTGGCCGCAAGCGTCCCTAATTATCAAAGGGCGGCGACGGGGCCGCTGGGGGGTTCTGCGCGCTCATTTCGCGGCAGGACTGAGAAGAGCAAGGTGCAGCCGGGGG